>PNEQ01031997.1:0-68647 GCA_003012365.1 Medauroidea extradentata
CCCATCCCGAATTCCCGGCTGCACGCTCGCGCCATTTGCCCTGTCGTTTGCGCAGTCCGCGCCAGTTAATGGACCCGCGGCCACTGTTTGCGCAATTAAATGCGTACACTTCTCCTCCCCCTACTCCCTACCCCCGTCCCACCTACTACCCCCCCCCCTGGTCCCTAGGAGCGCTAGGGCGGGCAGGGGTTGGCAGTGTGAAATACTGGGAACACATTTCCCCGGGCCGAGCCACTTCTGTGTACCCCTATACCCCTCTTCCTGCCGTACACACTCGCCAGCAAATCATGATATTTGATATTTGCCGGCCCGAGGGCACCTGCCCCCTTCCCCTTGCCAAGGCCGGAACCAAACTACCCCGCTCCGCACCGTAACTAGGGCGGAGATGCCCACGACGCACAGTAATTGCGGTACCCATTTATCGGATCGTTTGTTGTTGTTACCGCTATGATTTAGCGGCCAGCGGCTTGGCCATCCGCCCCTGGATCCTCTCACCCCCTTCCCCTACAGGAAAAACCCCTCCGGCACCAACAAACAACTCCTCTCCCTTTCTCGCCAGACAAATTGAGTTCAAACATTCACGTGTTTGAAGACTGCGTGATTAGCCCGTGTGGCGTTTGATGAGAGAAGCAAGCGCCGATGATTTGCTACCAGAAGAGTTTGGGGGGGGGGGGGGAGTGAAGAGAGGGTGGCAGTTATGACGCCGAACATTTCTCCTCACCTTCACTATTCTCTATCTTGCTAAATTTCTGTTCATGTCTGCCGGTGAACATGTTACGACTAAATGACAACACAGTGTAATTCACCGCGAGTATTTCGTCGTCTCGTGTTCATAGTTAAACGTCGATCAAGAATAGTGTCAGCAAGACTGTTGCGATAGAATAAAACATTTACAAAGTTCACTGAGATTACATTTTATGTATCTGCGCACAGTTTGTTTAGAAGGCACTAGGGCATAAATTAACGCCTAAACGATTTATTGAAATTAATAGAGTTATGAATATCGGAACAGAAGTACTATTATGAACCGCCATGTCAGTAAGAGAAATTAAATTTCAAAATATTGTGGCTTACATTCGTGACTGAATCAGCGTTTGTTGTTGCGGGTTTAACCAGGAGCAAACCTGCATGAAAACTCTCATTAACTCCAGCGCTACCTTGCCATGTGTACGACTGGCCAATCATTGAAGCAGAAGCTGGTTTAACGTGTGAATGTTATGACTTTGATAATCTAATAGGTTATTAAAGATTTTCGTATTAACCGCTAGCTACTATATTATGTTTGGTTCTTTGAGTTTAATTTGTACAGTTTTTTGTTAGTGAACATGAATGTTTGGTTTTTAACAACGCCAGTACGACAGTGTTTTAAATAGTATTTTGGACAAATCTGAGGAAACTCATCCCTTCTCTATGTAATGCGTTTACGCCGAACATTCTGAATTAATCTCTATGTTTGTGAACGTTGCCTTGGAAACGTATCTAGGAATAGCTAGTCGAAAACTCCAATTCTTAGGACAATTACTATATTTTTCGAAATGTGTGACAAATATAAGCGAAACACTCGTCGGCCTATGGCAGGACACGTCACGCGACGTGCGTGTCCGTGAAGAAATTCACGACTGGGGACGCGCTCAACAATTTGTTTAATTAGCTCCCGCGAGTGAGAGCTCACATTCTTTAGACATTCAAGTCTCGTCAGAGAAAGTACTTCTACGTAGAGGCCACATCAACATTCTACACCGACCTCAAAACATTGCCTGTAGTTATTGTACATACTCCATTACGATGCAGATGTCTATCGAAGGAAACTAAAGTGAATATGATTTCCCAAATGTACCACTTAATACCGAAACGTGCAGTACATGTTACTGCAATAATGTGCAAGAAATGGCAAAGCAATTTCCAAATAACATGGAAAGTGTAGAAGCTGTAAGATTTTATAGAAATGTGAGAAGACGACGACACAGCATCGTTCCGATTATACTTCGGCTCCTTCAGTGACATGCATGGCAAAAGAATAATGCCGCTTTAATAGCCATTATTATAGTAAATTCATATTTCGTAGAGTGAATAGGAAAATATAAAAGCAGAGTATGTCTGAGGCAACAGAATACATGCACAACGACAATCGTACTGGTGTTTTAGGACCCAGTGAGTCTTTGCCTGTAGACATTCATAGATTCCAGCGATTGATCCAACGAAGTTGAATTACAAAGAAAGTGGTTGGAACTGAAGAAAGTGTTTAGTTAATGTCTTGGTTATGCTTTTTCGCTTTTAATGGAAGTCTTTCAAGATTTGGTAGTGTCAAGTGTGTTTTTATAAGAGGAGTGGCCTTGCAAGTTCTGGTATTGTGAATTATATAAGTTATATTGGTCCTCGTAATATTATTTGTTTTACAAGTGTTTTGCTATTAATTGTAATGCTGATTCTTCTATTAATGTTATTAACTGTGTGCAAGCCCCTGTTGTGTCCAGTAGGAAGACAGTTAAGTTTGAGCTTGATGATGAACTGATGGTATACGTTAAACTAAATGGTAGTACTGGTGATATTAAAGTGTTGGGATATAGTGAGTGTATGTACAGTGCAGTGCATAGTGTGTTGTTGTGAAACGTGAAAGAAAGCAGAAGGAAAATGTATTTTTTTTATTGGGTGACTTATGCCACTCTGAAAAAAAAATTTTGGTCCATAACTGTGTCGAAATTTTTGTGATTCATATATTTCATTTGTGTGTCCTTTTACCAAAGCAGGTCTCATATTTGCGTTGTCTGCCATTGTGGTGTCTAGTTTTTTTCTTCTTATTTTTTCTTATTTCGCTGTTGTTGTTGTGTATGTACTCTGTTGAATAAGTCACACTCTCCTTATTTATGTTTTACAATTCAATTTAGTTTTCTTTGACAGACATCTGCATCGCAATGGAACAAGTTCAAAAACTACGTCTAGTCAAGCTCCTCCATTGCACAACTCTTTCAAGCTAGCTAAGTCAATAACCGGCTATCATAAACGCAATTTATAACATATCATGACGTCAGCAATTAACCATCTTATATTACTCAACTATACAGCCTTGTGATATTAATAAAAAAAATATTTCACCAGCATCATTCCCTGACAGTAGTAAAATAGTCTCATTTATTTTTAATTAAGATTTTTTGATTTGTAAAGACTGAATAACAAAATATTTCAATCTGACCACTAAACTGATTGGTCAGCAAAGACAAAGAGGAGCTATATTTTTATTAGGTTGGCAGGGGCAAATATTAAATTCCAACAGATAAAGAAATTTTAATTTAAAGAATTTGTTGTCTCTCGTTCCTCTTTTTGTCTTCCCCTTCGCTCTTTCTAGGTCTCGTCTCTTTCTCTTCCACTCCTTACAAAGAATTTCACTTTTTTTAGACTTTTTCTCGTCTACATCATCAGTAGAGGCGTGCAACATTCGCTCTGTGGTTTGTCAGCAGACTAGACTGGATATTGCTATAGGCGTGTTCGACGTCTTCCAGTGACCTACAGCGTCATGGCTTGCCGCTGAGAGTGTTTCCACGGCGGAGGGGCCAATCTTATTTGAAGAAGTCACGCACGTATATCGCAACACAAAGGTTATTGGCCAATAACAATCATAGATTGTGATCGCGTATGTACAGGATAATGAAGTTTACCGTGTCATTAAACTGTATCGTGAATTATGTAGTTCCCTAACCAATCTTGTGGCATGAAGATCAAATAAGGAATCTATATTAAAAATTAATTACTTCTTAACTTTTCAACTTTTATAAAGAGAACTGCTACACTGAGAAACCATGCGAATTATTATGTGAAATACTTAAATATTAAGTATGTATGCTTCGAATTTATATTTTATAAAGAAATTTATATTTTAAATTATTTTTCTATCGAAATATTTGTTGATATTTGAATTAGATTTACTAACAAAAATTAAACATTCACAATTATTCAACTAGATGCTATTTATTTTACACTAGTCTGTAACCGTGACTTCATAGACGTGGTGTTAAAATTAATACGATAATATTTATGAAACAAAAACGTTTTAAATAGCGCAAAATTGTGCAAAAAAATATGTTAGTAATTAATAGGAGTTCTAGAATGATAATTTGTAAAAAATATTATAATTGTATCACTAATTCTTTGCATACTCCGAGAATACTGCATCATTACTGGACCTTCAGTATAGATGCAAGTGTACCACTGGCTCAGTAACCGTCAATGGAATCTTAAGTAGTAAGTAAATTTTCAAGGTTACGCAAACGTGTAGGACTGTTAACTATGGCTTTTGTCGAGAAGAATATAGGAATTGTCGGGTCCATATAATCTCGTAGTGGACTGCAGTGTTTGCAGACGTGAGCATGGTGTCGCTCGTTGATTGCGTGACGTAGAGTATGTACAGTAGCATTCAGCTTCGCTAGGTTCATATTCGCTCGTAAGAGGAAAGGGAACAGATAAAATGCAGACGAAGATCTTCTCGTAATCCGCATCTGTGGAGGTGATCTCGGAACACCGAACAGTTGACTTTACGATGCATCGTAAAACGAGGATTCGCATCGCTTACGTTTCAATGCGTTATTCGAATGTCATAATGCTCCCTGGCTAAATATTTCAAACACTGCTGGCTTGCGTCGAGTAGCACTCAGGCTTCCGCAGGAACCAGCGAAGAACATAACTGTCGACAGTATAATTTTGCGAGTTAGTTTTGAGATTAATAGACGTCAGTCTTATTTGTAATGAATTAACGTGAATAGTTGGGTAACCGCTTATCGGAACTGCATAGTTTTAAGTCAATGTCATTCATATAGGGTGACAGTACCCAACAAATTGGTTCCTGGTTAAGTTTAAAAGTGGAAAAGAACCGTCATAGAGAACAATCTTTAAATAATAAGTAAACATAGGACTGTAGATTCTAGCTCGCAGGTCATTGAACCCAAGAAAGCTTCCTGTCTGTAACAACAGAAGGATGTCATTGTTTTAATACTTACAGAAACATGAGTGTGTAATATTTTTTAAAAAATAATGTTGAATGTTTTTACTATATTTTCGTGTTAACTTAAAATACATTTTTTATTCTATTTACTAATAAATATTTTCGAGAAACTTGCGAAACAAACTATGGGCAAACATTATGCGTGTGTAATTACAGTGGCGGCTCGTGGGTTGTTGCCAGGTGGGGCTGCAGATAGTGGGAACTGTACACTCTTGATGAACGCGCCGTAGACCAACGAACGTGAAATATTTGTCGCGGCTACTAGATGTGTTGTGACCACTCAGTAGTAAGGGGCACCTGCACATCAGCGTGTCAGTGGCTGTAGAGTCAACCAGCGCACAACCCTGTACAGCTCTTGGCAACTGCAGCCCTACCTGCCAACTACCCTCGAGCCGCAACTATGTAATTATCTGCACCGAATCGTATTTACCACGTAATATTTATATAATTTTGTAGTCATATAATCTTTGTATTGTTATATTAGTGTGAAATAATTAAAGTCATACAATAGACATGAAATTAAATCCAAAGGAAACAAAAAAACACTTGCCTAGTAACGTATGGGTAAGATAATGCCAAACCTACCATTTATAAAAATTATCGTATAAAAACATTCATTACAATATCGAATTAACATGTTACTTACATTACTAAATGTGTGTTATACGTTACCTGCCACCGTTGTTAATGTATTCAATGTATTAATTTCCTTGTATTGTGTGTTATTTAGTCTGTTGTCAGTTTTCATGGGAGTAAATCGCATGATTACGTCTGTGTTACCTTCGTTGTGTCGTCTGTGTCCAGATACATTTCAGTCTCTCTTCATTAGTCTTGTACTCGCTGTCTTCGTCCAGTGCTATGGCTGTTTTCCACGCCTCTGATAGTTTTGCTTCTTTCTTTCTTGTGATTTGTATTGTCGGCCTGGTCTAGAACACTGTAGCATGCAAACATGCATGTACTGTGGTCATGCGGACATCATCGAAGAAGTACTAATCTTGATATCGCAGAGTCTCGGCTGATGAGATAGTCATGCCTGTCTTCACTCTGCTAATTTTCGTCGCGCCACATATGTGAGCTTTCTCTTGCGGCTGATATCAAGGCAACCACATCCTACCCTCCCCACAGGACAAACGAACAGATGGGGTGAACTGTTAGTTGGCGAAGGAACGAGAGCTGGGTAAGAGTTAAGGAGGGATGGAAATACTTCGGTTCCATATCCCCGCCTCTTCCAGGCATGTGTGCGAAATTTCAACCCTCTTCTAGGGCTTCGCCTCAACCATTCAATACCGTTGATATTCTCCGCCTCGTATGGCCGCTATTTTTACACACCCCTCTCGCCTCTCTTCGTTCTTAGGGGCGGAATCTTCTCTGCATGCGCGATGAGGCACGCCTAGTGGCCGCCCCCTGACGCCGGCCCGGGGCTTGCAATCATCGCCTCTGCGGAGATGGGCGGGCGTCGGACGTCCTACTGCGCCGCCTCACACTACCTATCTTCTCGTGACTCACAGGAAGGCTGTTTACACGGGAGGAAAACCCTTCCCCGGTCTCGCTGTGAAGAAATATAACGTGAGTCCGTCCAGTCCCCTCACTGCGCAGCCTGGCGTGTGACTTCAGCTGAACTAACCTGCTGTACTATTGTGGATACATGTCCCTGAGCTATTATGTCATCCCAGAAATATTTGAGTGAGACTTTTACTTCACCAGAAGACGGGGCAGATGTCAACTCCCGAAACGTCGAGAAAACTTGGCCTTTAAAAATCTACTGTGTTCTTTAGTGTCTTCATCATTGTATGTTGTATGTGACGTCATCGTTGTTATCCTGTCTTGTGTCGATTAATGTCTTCGTCCCAGTATTGTCTGTGCTGTCTTAATTGTGGTGTTCTGAGTTTTACATATTATTTTGTTTTGTATTTCGACTTTCGTATTTAGATGTTTATTTTATTTCCCTTCATTTGTCTTGACTAATTCCTTATGGGGGCTTTCATTTTCTGTTTTTCTTTATGGACGTGCTGACTACAGCCCAACTAGGCTTGTTTCCTCATTCCTTTCATTAGTTTCATTCTATCTATGGAACGACATATATTGCAATGACGTATGTCCACATTAGTGCAGTACGTTATTTTGTCTCGTTGCAAGAAACTTCCAAAGACATTATCCTAAAAAAATGTATCGAAAAAAAATTTATAATTTTATACTTAATACTTACTTCTATAAATAATAGGGTAGTGTGCTGATATTTGAAATAAAAATGCGCCTTGAGACCTAGTTCCACACTAACATTACATTACGAACGTTAAGATCTGAAAATAAGAGAAATCAGTAAAAATAAAAAATCGCAGACCATTGCATGAACCCGCTCTTGTGGAATTTCACGAAATGTAATTCTTAGTGGTTTTAAAATGATTTACTTATATCCAGATTATTCTTATCACGTTATAAGCCGCGACAAAATGTCCAGCAGTTTGAATCGCCTAATAAATTAAAGTAGTGGTGCGAAAGGCTTATTCTGAATCTGTTTTTTTTCTATCATAGCGGGATCAAATAGTGACAAAATATACTTTCTCGCAATACTAACTCTGAAACTCATTATTCTTGAAAGCGCCTTTCTGTTTCATAAAGCTACCATGCCTAAATATTATTTTTAACATGCCAACAAATTAAAATTCTAATCCGTGTGGGAGAAAGCAGAAGGTAAAAATCAAATATTTCAATCTGCTTCACACAAAATCCCTAGAATGCAAAGCTTCGTATTAAAATTGTTTTCTCTTTCGGTCTACCAGTCCTATAATAAAACCCTGCGGTATAGCTAGTGTACTCTCAATATGATGTGTTTATTGTGAAGGAAGTGCGTTCTTATATTAAATATTTATTTGCTTTTGTGTCTTATTGTATAGTTTCGTTGACCACTCTAGCAGGAGCAGATATGATAAACACACACGAAAGTTCTTTGTTAGTAATATTCCAAACTCCGTGCTCAAATACACTAGACCATCTAATGAAGTAGCTTTAGCAGCGCGTACGTAAAACAGTAAACGGGTCAGTTTCAGTTCAATTTGTTCAATCCGCGCGAGTACAAAAATATATATTTCAGTGTTCGCGTATTATATTTCACTCAAATAATTGTTTAGACATTCATAACTACATTACTTTGTGAGCTAAAAATGTATCGTCGAAAATATTGTTTATTTATGTTGATCTATATTTCATGTCCAATCCTCAATCCAGCCAGAAAAAATTAAGCCACTGCAAAAAACTTTACCAGGTAAATTAATATTTTTTCGGAATATAGGTTTATACTTCGGAGTTATTCTTTTCCCCATTTTGAATTGCAATGGTGTGTATTTGATATGACGCTTTTTTTTTTTTTAACTTATTCACGTCCACTTTATGTTTTTAGTTGTTTATCTTAAAATCATGCAATATTTTCATCCACTCTGCACAATAGCTGCACAATACATGTCACTTTAACAACCAATAAGCTGTGAAATACTTTTTATGTGATGTAAGCGTGATTATCTGACATTTAGGGTTGACTTTACAGACATGTGTTTACTCAAATAAACATTATATGCCTGTTGGTTGTGTGGTATCAAAGTGGTGAACCACTGTTGAGCCAGTGAAGTGTTGCCAGATACACTCCAGTAGGTGTCAAGTGAGTCTTCAGTCAATTGTCACAGTAACAAAGTAATGAATGTTGTAATTATAGCTTCTGTCCATAAGAATACACCAGTTATTCAAATATTCTTCAGTAGTCAGTCGGACACAATGACCTAGTGTAGAGCATCATATAACCAATAACTGACAGAGAACGCTCACGTAAAAGACACCGCTTTGGTATTTATGTTCCAAACATCTGCCCAATATGTGATAGAAAGGAAAAATTTGCGACATCAGTGACATTGCTAACCAAACTTTTCAGTAAATAGTTCCTTCCAAAGTATTGCATGGTAACCACACACTCATTTTTTCTTACCACAATTTTTAAAATGTGACAGTAGAATATGTTTGTGGCAATCATTAAAAATAATTGCAGCGTCAATACTAATATAATATATCGTGACTGCAATAAAATATGTTTCCCGTACATCTGCAGGATAGATTTCATTATACTATACGTATTGCTAGGATTCAGCCACTTGTTCGCTGTCGGTTGCTCCATCGTGTACTTGCTGTCTGTCTAGACCTGGTAGCACTTTATTTACGCCGTTTACTGGCTCTTAATTAATCCACAGTGCCTCTGTCAAAGGTTAATGCTATTTAAAACACGACAGATGTATACGTGAGTTTGTATTAAAGATGTTCCTATACTAGCTGCAGGAATTACTCCTGTCTCGGGCGATAGAAGAGCAGCGATGCATGCACGAGTAAGTTTGCGGAATGTTGGTACTCCCGGTGTAGTTCATGCAGCCATATGTTACAGTGTGAGGAGAAGCTTTGTCTATGACCTCATAACATCCTGCTCTTCCCGGAAACCCCCGTGCATTTACCAAACTTGTAGAGTACATAAATAATAAACTACAGAGCAATTAAAACTTCTGTATGCTTCATAATGTGTGAAATGTTGTATGTTCCATAAATCCTCTTACAGCAAAACTAGTCTAAAATAAAGAGCAAGACTCAGTAAACCATAGAAACCTATATTATTCCAAATAGCTCTATATCACAGCAACAAAAACATATTAACTATATTATGAATAATTTGATTCTCTTGAAAAAAACTTGAGACCACTTTCCAAAAAATGTTATCCTCAGAAATGAACTCGGTAATATGAACAATAAATGTTTGGTGTGTATATATAAAAGAGTTCACTGACTGACTGACACATAAAAATGCTGCTCAAACCGCAAGGCCTATAAACGTGAAATATTTTGTGCGGTTGCCCCTCAGGTCGTGCGCGTGAAAAGGAGTGAACTGTGTTTTCGAAGAGTCGTCGATATAGCTTGGACCCGATGATCTATCTTCGTGATTTTCACTCCAATGGGATACTCATAAAATCAGATATCAGTCCATTTAAGAATTTTTTGAAATTCATCCTTTAACGCGGTGAAAATACTGAAATGTGTATTTGGTTAATTATTGATATTTATAGAACGCTTCGTGATACATAATTGGTTTTTGATTCAAATTTATACTTGCATAAATACCCAAAATAGTTGTTTTAGGATTTTTTAAAATCAACTCCTAAGGAATAAATATGTAGGATTTTTTTTTATGAATCGTCTATACAGCTCGAGCCCAACGTGCTATCGACATGCATTTACTTCGCTTGGATACGCATGTGAATTTCTAAGATATGACTTTAAGATGTTTCGAAATTCGTTTGTTAAGGGGGTGAAATTACGTGGAAAGTGTTTTTGATTGTTCGCCCGTATCTATCGAATCAGCCGAATAATCGAAGAGTTCTTTGCTTCAGAATGATGTTTACAAAAATGCCCAAAGTACCACTTCAAGATATTTTCCAAATTCGACCCGAAAGAGATAAAAAGGGGTAAAACGTCTTATCGATTCACAATCGATATATGGCGACCTCTCTGACCATTCAGATGTCAACGCGATTTCTGTGTAAGATAGTTGCTCACTTAGATACCTGCAAATTTATTAATGTTTTTTTATTATTATTATTTAACAGCTAAGTGGGAGAAAAGTGATGAAACGGGATAAAATGTGTTTTCAATTAATTGTCTACATATCTTGAACCCGTCGGGCAAATGTCACAGTTTTCACTTAAATGTGATGCCTATACAATAGCAGTAACTGTCTATAACTTTTTTTAATTTTATTAATTCGATACCTAAGGGGGTGATAAGACATGACATGTATTTTAGATAAATCAATTATTGCTATCGAACCCGTCGATCACATAATGATGATAAGTAAACATATTTCAGGACTTTTCAAATTTCGGACTCTCACGACTGTGAAGAAATGAAATAAGTTATGTTTTCAGATTAATCGTCGTTGCTAATTGATTCAATGGGTCATCATAGTGATTTTCGCCTCAATTGGATAGGTGCACGTATGCAAATACAAAATTTTGGCGTCCGAACCGCAGGGGGTTCTCTCGCAAACTTCTGTTGGCCGTTAAGTCATCGCGCATTGTTGCCGCCTCGACATGTAATATTTGCAACGCCGCAGTCCATTTAAATGTATAATCATACAACGAGCTTTGTCCAGCACTCGAGAACAGAACCCCGAGGCAGTTCACATCGCATGCCAACAATAGAGACTTGAAAAGTTGAGCGGCTGATTAGCTATCGTTGCTTGATGAAGCTGTCAATGTCGCACGCCCGCTTATTGTGTTCTCTGGGTCACACGAGCCTGGCCGGGGTTAGACTTAATTAAAATGCCAATAACACGAACTGCGGTGCTTTATTACGAACCGTTACAAAACATATCGTACCCCGGAGTTAATTAAGTAGCTGGGCTTGGCTTCGTAAACATGTATATTGGCTTATGTCGTATTACTGTATTCGTGTCATGCGACATCATTGCGGGTTTCTGAGCTAGCTTTCAACAGTAGGAACTGTCTTCATGTAGTGCATGAGCAGTGTTGTACCATGACATATTTATTTACTTTCACAAGAGAATGCTGCGCTTGTTCCCAATATTTTTATCAATCACAAGAAAACACACTTCTTAACATATGTTTCTTTATAAACTGCCCGATAAAAAAAAAGGTTTGTGTAAGGTACAAAATATTTTGTGGGTATTTAACCCGCAAAATTTATTTTGTGGTCACCACAAAAATATTTTACTGGCACCACCAAAATATTGTGGCCTCCACAAAATTACATTGTGATTACCACAAAAATATTTTGTTGGCACCACCAAAATGTTATGGCCTCCACAAAATTACTTTGCGGTCACATCAAAATAATTTTGCAGTGCGGACCATTTTCTGGACATATACAATTGCAAGAATCACTCAGCGTTCACATTTGGTTCTTCGTTTTTAAAAATATGATGTGCCTATTTATAACGTGTTTCCCGGCCCATAAAGTTGCTAAGAATGACTATTTCAGACTATCGTACTTAAAATAATAGCAATCAGATGGTAAAACAGAAACATAATTGTACATGATCACTACTTGAATTACCAATGGGAAAAAAGTCTACCACAATAATACTGTGCTCCGTTTATAAAAGTGATATTGTCCTTTATACATCATTGTCACTCATACTGCTTTCTGTTTTGTTGCTTTTGACTGGTAAAAGCGTTAGGCGTGGGTTTACCTCAAGCACTATGTAGGACGTGTGTGAATTTATTTGAGAATTTGTTAGATGCTAAGTTAGCTTGTACAATTGCTGATAGGTACAGGGAAATTTCGTGAATTCAATTACCTGCATGTTATAATCAAATATCCTATACGTACTCAAGCCCCGACTATTAGTCCACTAGCTGATACTCAGTGGAACAACAGGTAAAGAACGAATAGACAGGGCTTGAGTATGTATAGTACAATGGATTCCAGCCTGCAGATAATTGAACTCGCGATATTTTCCTGTCCCTAGACATCAGTTACTCGACCTGCAGAAATATTGGCCAACGATAAACGTGCGAGAACACAAGGACAACATCACACGCTTTCTCTTCAAGCGTGAAAATGTGTCAACAACCAATAATCAAATAGATGAAGCATGAATGGAATGTAGCTAGTTAATAATTGGACACGTTTAATTTTTGTGTCCCTAAACATTAAACTCGATAATCTATGGCTCCAAGGTCTGGCTAAGAGCTAGAGCTATTCACGTATGTTGCCAGTTATAAACTTCTTAGTTTGTGACATTTTTAAGCTATGAATTAAATGGTTTCCGAGAATGTTAACATACTGAGGACTGGTGACGTAATTATCACTTGTCAATGTCGCTGTGTGAGTTCGCAGTTTATACGTCCCATTCCTGGTTGTTTACTAGTACGATCACCTATCACTCTAGAACTTACTATGACAGTGTATGATGGGAATTACGCTAAATATTTAGTATATTATGTAGCATAGTGTTCGCAAACCTGTTAATATTTTTCCCTTCAATGTGGACAAGTAATGTTTGCCGCGGAATGTTTATGTTCTCAGTGCTTGGTAATAAAGCAGTTTAACAAGAGAGGTGATTAATCCACATTTACTTTTAGACAGAAACTATTCAAAGACACGTTTGCATTACCTTTACAATAATTATTTCATCGTATACTTAACACTCTCTGGAGGGTATTTGAGGCAGTGACATCCGAGCAATAATTACAGGTTCAGTGATATTGCACCACTGTAATAACTAACAACCAAAGCGCACCCTCCTAATATTCACTTGAGTGAAGATGTATCTGTAAACTGTATCTTTGAAGCCGGTAAAGTCTCGGATGTCTCCTGCTGTAACAAAATACACTCACATTCATGGCTGACGGCGGATTGCTGCAGGAAACTTGGTGTTCAGGATGACGGTCACGTAGGAAGATTTCAGTCGGCGACATGATGGCGTCATCACTCAGGCAGGGTGGGGAACCTTCCCGCAATATCCCGGAGATATTCCTCAAGGCAACCCTCACCCCTTGTCGGCACGGGCGCCCATGGCACGAGGGGGAGGGGACCCAGGAGACGGGAAAATTAGAAAGGGCACGCAACCTTTAACCACGGGGGGAGGGGGTGGGATGAAAAATTGGAAGGAATCGTTTCGGAAAGCGGCGGAGGATCCGCGCGAATTAATCTCCGCCGTGAATAGGCGAGGGGGAGGAGGAGAGACACGACAGGGGTGCACAAAGTCGAGGGTGGCCTTGTGGTGTTCCAGACAGGACATCCACACAGCGCTGGCAAAGTGGCGACTGAACAACCACGAGCTTAGCAACAGCATACACATGCAGAGACAAGCAAAGTTCTCTCTGACCATTATTTGGGTGGACCAGTCGTCTTCCATTGCTTCGAGCCGGGCTACATTCCTGAAGGGACAGCCACGATTTTTAGAATTTAGCCGACCAGTTTTCACAGGGTTATCCTGTCTACCCCATCCCTTCGTTGCACAGCTGCTCTATATTCCTCTCGTGTGTTTCTCACCAGTGTTCAAGATCCTGCTGTTAAGGGTGCTGCCTACCTCGAAGTCCTGGCGAAAACAAATATATTGTATGTATTTTCATGTTAAATTATATCAAGTATGGCTCAGTACATTTAGAATATATATATATATATATGTGTGTGTGTGTGTGTGTGTGTCACTATTAACTAGTTTTCACGTCTTGGCGCTGCTCACATTTCTGTGCAGTAGAATGTTTTAAGACGTTTATTCAACACTCTAGTAGCAATGAACAAATAAGTATTTTAACTACTCAAGAAAATCGAAAACCTACTCTCACAAAATCTTTCCTTAACTTTCATCTCTTAAAAAATATTTTCCTTTTCTCAATGTACGAATTAGTTTCCGTCAGAAAGCAGTATCATAAAAAAATAAATAAATAACTGAACACTGCCGAATATAATTCAACATGAGAATCTCTGTTGTTGTGCATGCCAAGACTCTCAAGATTGTAGGGCCTGTAATCACTACCCAGTAACTTTCATATCGCTAGGGATATCAGTTAATAAGGAATTGATTTTCTCACTCTAGATTCTGATGATTTAGATAAACATCCGCACACTCAGTTAGTTGGCCGAGTTTTTTTTTTTGTGACGAGACATTTATTTTCTAACTGTACAATTTAGAACACAATTACTGCAGCCCAACAAATGTCATATCCACAGCTAGACGCCACGTAAGAGCTTTATCATCCTCTACACAGATCTAAGATGTAAAGATTGACTATAGCCTGCTCTCGTATAAAATTCTAGTTAATATCGATGACAAAATTAAACCACAAACTGACAAACTGTGTATCGCTAAGTGGGTACCTTCAATCACTAGTATCTCCCCACAACTAGAGGTATCTGATCACATGATAGGCTCTTCTCCTACAACGTCAAGTACCCATTCATCAAAAGACCTAGTCGTTTTTCTCCCAAGCCTGGGTTTATCACATTCGCCGCTCGTGTCCAAGTGTACTCCGCAGACTTTATTTCTGACAATAGCCTAGTTCCCGGAATATCTTATGCACGGCGACTCAGTGATGGCAAAGAGGGTGAGCAAGGAATGGATGGGGAACCGCTAATCCTCGACTAGATATTTTTCCCTCGCTCTCCGCATTGCTGGGTCTCCTATTACAAGCACGGAACCACACCCTGCGGGTCCGCTGGCGGCCGTTAGGAAGCTGGTTTGCATGAGCGACCGTAAACCTCGGCAGGAATGTCGAGGGGAGGTTCGCTTCGCAGTGGGCCGCTGGCGCCCTGCGGAGGTGGGTGAAGGGAGAGGGGAACATAAAGTGCTGCCTGCCGAGGGGGGAGGTAAGGGCAGAGGCCAGAGTTATATGCGCAGCTGACCCCGCCGTATATATATAAAAAGTGCTCCGTCCATCTGTGGCTTGGGGAAGGAGGTGTAGGTGTGGTTGGGAGAGAGTGGTCAATACTAGGAGGCCTTCTTCTCAGTTCACCGGGCGTTATATTTCGTCCAGTACCGCGGTTGTTAACTACTGACCCACGAGAATGTTATTATAACGAGCAAGCGAACATAATGTTGCACTGCACCTGTGTGCTACTTCTCGGCCAACGATGGTTCCTTTATCTGAAGACCTTGAGTTCAATTCTGTCAGCTCTCTGAAGACTATTACCAGACAGCTTAGGTATTTCCGGCAATGGAGGGGGAAATCTAAAAATCCCAGTATCCGTGTTCACTTCTAGATGATTCACAGCTAAAATTCAATTCAGTAGCTCATAACTTAGACACAAATATTACAATAGGCCTATATTAGTATTGAAAATGAAAACCTTTTATTTTCCAATTATTTTCCGGTTGTTTCAGTGGTACATTATTATTGCACCTTGATTCATATCTCTCAAGAAGGTATCAAATAACTAGGGACCCCTGATTTTAGCGGGAAAACTTTTGCACATCTCTGCATCAATTTCTGATGTGTAACACCTGTATCTCTGCTTCGTCGTCACTGATTGGATACTTTTAAATCTCCGCGTCTTGGAGTTCCACCCGCTAATCACAGACGTGTGGTGTCGCAGTAACCTTCATCTGATTGGCACAGTCAAATAACTGACGCCTCTACACGATGTCGCTGCCAATGAACAGAAAGCAGAGAGGCATAGGTATGCATGTAGGACACTGACACAATGTTGTGCAAAGATCTTCTCCGCAACAGTCTCAGAGCTCTAACAATCTAGTGTTTCTGTTCAAGTGAGGAACTGAGTCATCAGCCAATGAACGAACAGCAGGCGCTGGAACGAACAAGTATTCTAGCATACAGGCTATTGAACCTGAGATAGTTTTCTGTCCCTACATGAGTCATTTTAAAGCTGTTCGTAAAAATAACTTACATCACAGTTATTTCAAGTACGGTTCAGTTTTGATTTTACTTCTAAAAAATGATATTTAAAAATTAATAGCATGTGGATTGTGTGTAATAATAAGAAACACTGTAAAATTGTGAGTAATGTTTACTGTTTTCTAGCCTGCAGCATGCTGTATGTAACACTGAAGAATTTACATCTATATTGGCTATCGTTTATCTGAATCACTGTTTCACTCTTCAACAGACCCACACTTTACAACAAATTTGTAAAATTTACAAAGACTTTCTTTGTACTTTAACAAACACTTGATAAAGTACAAATATTTTCTTTGTAAAATCATTCGTTTGTAAAGTTACAAAGGTAAAGTTTTTAATACTACAAAGGAATTCCTTGTACTTAAACCAACAGTTCCTGTCCTGAAAATGTTTTTGTAAAAATGACAAGGCATTTCTTGGTTTTTTCACATACTTTTGTAAAAGTATGAAATTACCCTGTAAAATTATTTGTTTATAACGTTACAAGGATTTTCTTCGTAAAAAACTAAGAAAAAATTTGTAGTCTACCAACATACGATTTCACGAAAATTACATAGTAATACAAATTCACATATTTCGTAGAACGTTATTCTGGAATAAAGTAAATTTTCATGAGTGTATGCTTTTAAATATAACATTTTAAAAAATCACTGAACTTACAGCATATTAAATTTATATAAATAAAGTAGGTAGCTAGTCCTGAAGTGAAGGTGGTCTAGAGGTAAAATGTGTAATGCTTATGCGAGGGAATGCGAGTTCGTATCAGACCACATCTTTGAAACTTTTTTTTTTAATATTTCATGAAATATTTATTTAAAGATATGTAACATATACTGGTCACACGAGATAGGAAAGATCCTGGCGGCACGCAGAGGGGAAAATTCCTCCTCCTTCTGCCCCTAACCAGCGGAGATGTGCGCATCTGCTGATTGGTTGTAGCTGCTAATGACACACTCAGAGCTCCGTCATTGCCCCTCTTACTGGCTGGGAAGGGAACTGTGACGCGGGTAGCTGCGCAGTAGATACCATTTCCCGTCTACTGTGCTACTCTCTCAAAACCTTTCCTAGGCTGCAGGACCAGTAAGTTAGGTGTCATCATTAAAATAACGCGAGTTTTTATTGTTTAATGTTTTCCTTGTAATTTTATAAATATATACTTTGTATTTTTTTTTACAAACACAGCCTTTGTAGATTTACAAGAAATTTCTTTGGAAACTCGGTTTCCCAAAATTTTCTTTGTAAAAGTACATAACTTTATTACAGTACAGTTACAACTGTATGGCTTTAACACAGAACGTATGTGATTTGTTCCAAAATTGTTCGCACATGTCACAAATTGCATCATCCAATAATAGTTGGATAAAGATACTGCAGTTTACTGGAGACTTAGTTGACTTCAGATATTTTCGATTTTTTTCTAGTTTCTCTAGTTATAATAACCCACGAAATTCAAAATGGTACTTATTTATGCAACATACCTATTTAAAGTGAAGTGAAGAGTTTTTGGTCAGTACAAAACAGCTATGTATTCATCTCTGGAGAGTCTATAAAAGTAGGATCCAGTTAAAAAACGCAACAAATATTTTCTAGTGTTCGAATTATTGATATTCATTGAATCGACTAATAAAAAATCCCTAGTATCTGCCTGTAACTAAACCTCCTTTGCCACCTGTTAGCGTAAGATTATCAAAATAAAAAATAGGCCATTATGTACTTCATGAATCCTTTAGCCCCAAAGTGTCTTTGTATTTTTAAAAAAATGTGTAAAGCGGAAGCTAAGTTTCACTATTTTAACCGTTTTTTACAGCATAAAATATTAGTTCTCATGTATTAAATAATTCATGCTATTTTATTTGTCGAGACGAACGTTAACTCAGTAATTAAGTTTGTTGTTACTATGAGCAATCCAAAAAGGAAATTAAATAAATATTTCCGTTAGGCGTGTTGTAAGATAAAAACTATAAGGTATAAATAGATTTCAGTTGAACGAAAAGGTCATAAGAATTGAACCGTACCAGCTCAAATGTAAAATAAAAATAGTTTTTGCTGGCAAGCATCTTTGTTTGCTGTGCTGCATGAATGTATGTGGTTAGACTACTACGATAGAAAGTGAATAAACTTTCGACTTGTGTCTGGAAAGCTTACCTTAAAACACATCTTCGCTAGGTGACTGGCCAATCAAATTCTGCACTTTCGCTAAAAGGTGAATTGAAAATACATTAAAATATTTTAACGGAATATGAAAACTTAATCGCTGACTACAAATCTAAAAAAATTAAGTAAATCACTTTGATTGTCAAAACGGTTGGGAGTAACAGACCTGATAGTGATAAAAAGGCAGTGAAAACTTTTCACGTCATAGAACCAGCAGTGTATCAGAAACCAGTTCAAAATGTCTTAATTGGGACAGGGAAAGGATCAGTTTAGAAATGACACTTCTTCTTATAACCGTCTGGTGCTTCGGTAATTTTTAAAGGCGTTTCCGCAGAATTTAATAGCCGTTTCGTTGCAACGGAAATCAATTAAGGGGAAAATTGCCCCTGGGGCCGAAAGCAATTAGGACGATCATAAACAAGGCAAACAATCTCGGCATGCCTAATCGAGTCCCGCTGTGGAAGCGAGCGGAGAATTAGCAAAGCTGCGATAAACGTAACTCAAGAACGCAGCCGGCTTCTCAAGACACCCTGGCGCTCAGAACTGCTACCAACCTCTGCACGCGACCTGAGAATTTCTTCACTAACTAGCCTTGCCATTACCTTTACACATTATCCACGTGTTAATTCCCGATTTCATCTTATGTTACCTACCAACTATACCTATAAATAAAACGTGAAACAACATTTCCTCAATGGATTGCTAATAATGGCGTGTTGTGTATGTTATGGTTAGATATCCAAACTTCTCCTGAAGGTGATTCCCCGAAATTACCGGTTCTCTAACTTATATGTCTTCCAGTCCTAATAATCCTAAAGTGAAAGAGCAAAACTTTAATCTTAATGTAAACTTTACATATACGTTTATTTCTGCTACATTTTCAAAGCATTAAAGTTTTTTTTTTTTTACAAACGCCCTGAAGACTAGACAGCTGCTTGTCAACTAGGGACAATTATCGTAATATCAGTTCTCAAGTAAAACGGACTACTCACTGAAGCAGTAACCAATATACAAGTATTCCAGAATGATTATTCTTAACATTATGTATTCTACCCGGCAGCTTCGTTGCCCTCAAATTATCTCGCCTTTTTAACTTACTTTGTGGAGTGTGTTTGACGTACTGTGGGCCAGAAGGTGCTCGTCAATTACTATTCACACTCGGCAAACAAGACGGGAACCAATGGCCACTTCGTAGCAGAGGTAAACATAACTTGTTGATATTACTCACGAGCAATCTACGAGTTGATCATCAGCTGCACTTTCACGGCGTTTCATTGCCTAATTTGCAAACTTATGAGTTTTCGCGAAAAAAAAAAAAAAAAAGTCCATGGTAAGTTAGACTTTAAATCACTGTGGTTTAAGTTGTTTCCGTTACTTAACTATTTTAACTGCTCCATGTTTATACACAACCACTAATTCCAGCTGCCACGTATTGAAGAAACGTGATTATATTTAGTCCAGCCAAGTATATAGTCTGTCTCATGTAAGAATTCCAATTTTTGACAGCTGTGTTCGGATTCCTTTTTAGACCTGTTGCCATGGAATAAGAAGCATTTCCCATTTGCATAAGTAATTTTTGCACAAATACACTCAGCTGGCTCTTAAATTGTGCAGTGCATCAAAATGAAAATTATTTTACTGTGAAAATTTGCACACGTGATAGTTTTCAGAACTGTCAACATTTGGAATTCTTATGTGAGTTAGACTACAAAATAGTATTTGCGTAAATATGCGTTTTTAATAGTTAAATTTCAGCTACCGGCATATCGACACTTGTCTGAAAATACCTTCCATGTGTTCACTGCTGCACATGGAAGATATTTCAAAAATTTAAATACATGACTTCACATGGGAGATGGTAATATAAATTTATTTTTTTAGTCTTTCGGTTCTACTGAGCACATATCAGCTATTTTCAGACCATAGATGTCGACCATGTTTGTTTGCCATCAACAAAAACTCTTTTAATGTAAAATTACACATAGGAGGTTTTCTACGTACGCCAAGCTACGATATGTACAGTGTATAGATATCTTTCATGAGATTTAGACAGTTGTGTTTACATATAAATAGTAAATCTTTCTGTTTCGCGTTGTGTTTGTGCATACGCCCGCTCGCATGAATCATAATTCCCAGTCTGCATAAAGTAATGAATATTCCTTTCTCGAAGCATTTGTTCACATGATAGCCTTTACGTATTATACAAGCCAGACTATACACATAGAAGCATGCTTGTGTTAACTGTAAAGTCAAGAACAATACAAGAACACCAAAAGAGAGCACGTTAGGGAGAGGAATAATGTTCGAATATATTTCAGAATACGCTAGAGTTCATTGAGTCGTGTTATCAGCGAGACGAAGACTAGCCAGTTCAGTGACTTAAGGCACCCGCCTGCCTGCCTTGTAGCCAGCGTTTCAGCGTGCTAGCAGAACGCTTTTATCTAAGAAACCACTAAACGTGTTTCTAATATGTGGATTTACGAAAAGAACAAACACTTCAAACGACCTCGGAATAGTAGTTTCAAAACATCACGTTAATTTGAAAGACCATTCCAGAGCACCTCAAAATGACTAAAAACGGATTTTTCAATCTATTATATCTAAACAACTACTGAAGGGATTCTTGTGAAATTACAATAGAGAGGTGTATTGGACTTTACTTAAAACTTTCCACCAATAAAAAGACGGGGTCACCACTGAAAGTGTCAGTCAGGCGAGTGTCCTACGATACCACTGCACGGTGTTTCAGTGTCTTGCTGTAGAGGCGATACCGCGCCAGATGAGCCGGTCAACATCACCCTTGGAGTCGTGCCTCACTACACTTACATACGGCCACCAGGCGGGCGCCTTAAGCCTAGAAACTAGGATGAGGACTGTAGCTTAGTTACGGGCAGAAACGATGTTTTCATGAATCTATTCTTTTCTATTCGAATACTAAGAAGAACAGAAAACATGAACTAGCAGTTTGTTTTCGAAAACAGTCAAGCTCCTTGGTACTGGGGGTATTCGTCTCGTATTCTGATGTGTGATATTTCCCACTTGGCTTCATTAATTAGTAAACGAATATTAACATTCAAATAACACCACATATTTACACATGCAGATTATCAATCACTCTAAACAATGTAAACACAAACGCTCTACTTTTGATGAATCTGAAACATTTAGGGCGCGGTCTACTGCAATTGTCATCATCATTATTTTATTTTTTATTTGTACCAGATATTTTTTTTCTTATTTTTGACACAAAATGTGACTAATTTGGTTCTCATGAAATTTTTTATCTCTCATAGTTTTCGCGTAATAGCTTGTTAAAGTCATATTTTGCATGTTTCCGTTTTAACGACCGCGCTTTATCTAATACAGTTCGAAGCCAGACAATATAAATATTCTTGTAAATGCCAATTTCTCGTTGACTCTGTAAATACTCGTAAACGAACGTGCAACGTCAAAATTTAACGTAACGAAAACTCGAGAACTCGTAGACAGTGAGTAGAGTGATGCGATTAATGATGGAATGACGCGTCTTATCAGTTAAATGATAACTTTAGTGCGTGAGACGTGAGCAGAGAATCAGGCCGCTAGGCCGCTTAGAGAAGTATTCGAATACCTTCATCGCCATTCGACACATCTCGAGAACTTGAAGGAATCGAATATTTTGACATTTTGTACTCGAACACTCTCATCACTAGACTGTTGCTCTTAAGGCCCTCGCCTGGTGGTCGTGTGTAAGTGTGAGTGAGGCACGGCGCCAAGGGCGATGTTGACCGGCTCATATTGTGCGGTATCGCCTCTACTGCAAGACACTGTAAACAACGTGCAGTGATATCGTAGATCACTCACCTGACACTTTCAGTGGTGACCCCACCTTTTTATTGGTGACAAGCTTTTAGTTAAGTCAAAATACATCTTTCTATTGTAGTTTCACTCGACTCTCGTGACTAGTACTTTAGTTATAACATATTGAAAACGCCGTTTTAAGCTATTTTGAGGGGCTCCGAAATAATATTTCTAAGTAACGTGATGTTTTGAAACTACCGTTCCGAAATCGTTTGGCGTGTTTGTTCTTTACGTAAATGCACACATTAGAAACACGTTGAGAAATTTCTTAGAAAAAAGTGTTCTGCTTGCTTGTTGCAATGCTGTTTACAACACAGCAAGGCGGGCTCCTTAATACTTCTCCTCGGGAGTGGAAATAAGAGCCCATCTAGCCGTTCACCTTAAGGAGGAGTGTTAGATGATTTTCTTGTATTTCCAGTTTTCGAGCCACACATTTATTCAAATTGAATTATCAACATTTTCTCTTCAACAAGACATACTTTAGGATATATTCTTGATAAACTGTTTGACATATGAATTATCAACATTTTCTCTTCAACAAGACATACTTTAGGATATATTTTTGATAAACTGTTTGACATAAATATTAATGGAACCATTAATTAATATGTCATGCAGAAACATTTCAAGTGAATTATAGGCTAACTTTCAAGAATGATTACAAGTGCAATGTAAGATAAACATATAACACTATTGTTATGATCTCTAAAATTTATCACAAATGTCTTCTATGCCTCAACATTGCCACATTTACCAAAAAAATTTTTAACATAAGTTATTGCAAAAAGTTGATACGTAAAACTCAGCATATATCTCTCCCCCTTATGATTCCACTGTACACCTGACGTACACATTCTTTGTTTCAAACCCGTAATATTTGTTTAGAGTTTAAACCAAAAATGTTTGTTTGAAGAACCAATTTGATAATGTCAGTGTTCTTTAACATGTTTGAACTAAATTTGCTTTACGCGTTAAATTCTATTTGCAAACAGTGATAGAAAAAAATGGATACTAATTTTATTCTATCACTGTTTACAAATTACATTTATCAAGTAATGCAAATTTAGGGCAGAAATGTTAAATAACACATAAGGTAAAGCTACCCTGCATCGTGATACTAAGACTTCGAACTTCAGTAATATGGCCACTTATAGTGGAAACCACACGTGACTGCTCTGTGTTGGTAATTTAATGAACTGTGTATACATATCCTTCCCAGTTGTGTGAAGCCTGCAAAGTTGTTTGTCATGATATTATGTTATATCACGGTGTAGGTCGTTCGGGATAAAGTGCGCACTAAAAATTGTACCTTTGAAAAATATCACTAGCCGTTACTGCATTGAATTCAAGATTAACCACAGTTTCTTTACTACCCGTATGTTGGCAGCGTATTCCCGAATATAGTTCCTTGTATTTTCCTATTTTAATTCACCAATGCTAAAATAAAATCAACTGAAATCGACATACTTGAATTTAATATGACTAACAATTTTTTTATCAAACTACATTCCTACCGACTGCATAATCTATTTAACACGCGCAAGCATTAAGTGACGTGTCCAGAGGTTAGACATTTCCCGTCGTCAGCCATTACGCGCGGAAAGATACGAATTGGCTGGAAATAGAAAATTATCAGGGCTTTTTTATTGCTCACTTTATTCCGAATCACCTATATATATGGTCAGTTGACCCTACATTATTATATTGGTTCTTCAAATAAACATTCTTGACTTATACTCTAAAAAAATATGACGGCTTTGAAACAAAGAATATGTACGTCAGGTGTACAGTGTAATCTCACCTGCAGTGGCCAGTTCTGGCGCGGCACGATGCAGCCAAGTGCGTGGCCGGGCAAAGTATTTTTCACCGCGGCTCACAACGTCACTGGCAAGGCAGGTTCACGTGCCCGGAGATGGCGTAATTGCTGATAATTCCTGGCTTCCTGCGCGCAGACTTTATCTACCTGCTGCTAGGGGAAGGCGCGAGCAGACCTTACTGATCACTCCGCGGCACGAGATGGCCCTCCCTTATCTGCTCGTTACACAAACATTCTTGTTCCCTGGACGTTGGCTTTCTTCGGCTCTGCGAGGAGCGTGCTAGGAGGTCAAATATACCCGGGGAATAATACAGTCTTCTCTCAGGCACTGTACACTCTCCTTCTATGGCACGTGCCGTCGTCCTAATTGGTCAGAGACTCACTGCTAGGGCCACTAGTGTACGGCGTAGATTCATCATAACTTGGTTTCACTGTCTTATGCGCACATCTGTAGCAGTGCTTTATGGCCAGTGACAAGTTGTTTAAACTCTCAATTGTCTTGTTGTTCTACGACAAGTCAAAGATGTACGGTGTCATAATAACAGTATTCTGATTGGTGCTGTCAGATGAGTGACGTGTCTGAACAAAGACATATTGCCAATTACCATGAAGCACAACAGCCGATATGCAAATATGCCACTGAAATAAAACGGTGAAAAAATTTTTTCGTGACAAATTCTTGTCTCTGCTCTTTGTTTTGTTTGTGTTCTTTAACCCGTTCAGTGTAGGTGAGCTGACCTCGCTGATTTTATTAAGTCATATTGTGTGTAATTTTTGCACAGATATACTCAAAATGTCATGTTTACTATAGTTAAACTGGGAAACGGTAATACTGAATCATCTGATAAATGGAGGCTTGTGGGCGCATACTGTAAATATAGCGATGATGGTTTATCGCGGGAATACTTGGCTATTTGCCGGATTTCAACGTGCGTTCAGCTTATCAAATGCTCAATGGCTTTTCCCTGTACGTAGAGCTGTTACCCTATTTGACTGAGCCTATAATATGACCGCTATTGTAATATTTACTGCGTGCACTGGGTTTGCAGACAAGTGCGGAGTGTCAGACGTATATTACCCAATTATCCATGTTGCGAGAAACTACAGGTTATTCTAGAGTATGTTGACACAAAACATTTTCGCGATATACTATCACCTCTAGCTATAAGTCAATGTTCACATTATTCACATAAAACGAAAGAAAGGAAGAAAAACAGACGAATTAAAGCTTTTACAGACTATTTGCGCGTATTTTCATCCACGGAATACAAATAATTAAATAATAAGAATATTTGAAAGATATTTAAAAAATAGTATTTCATACACACATATCACACCTATATAAAGTGATTTTTGCAATCTTGCAATATTATGTCGAGATTGGTTCTATTAACCAATGACCATCAACCGTTCAGTTACCAAGGTATGAATGTGTCTATAATCAGGCCAGTCACGAGGAAGATGCTGCATATATTGGGGTACAGTACTCGCCTGTGCAGGTACGGTCATAAGTATTCCTGCGTATCTACTATGATCATGGAGACGATGAACGATGATTGGATGGGGTAAAACATAGTATTAGTCGCGTCTTGTTAACGTTACGTATAGTTTATACAATAAGTAGCGAGAAATTCGATTGCTTTCTTCCTCGAGCTTTTAAATTTGCCCAGTAACGTCTCATCCGTCCTCGATGGTGTTGAGTCCGGTCTTTAGTCCAGACATTACCTGTTATAAGTTTTAAAGATTTTCCTGAAAACTCTGGAGTTATTTGAGTTTCGTGTTAAGTGGCGCACGCTTCTGAATATCGCTATATAATCCCGTTCCATAAGCCGGCCTATCTGGGTTTCTTTCCCAGTAGGAGATAAAGATCTTGTTTTTTTTTTCTTAATCTTACTGAGCTCATTCGTGCTGTGTGGTCATACATTTCAATTCTCCTTTCCGCATTAAGATTTCGCTCTTTAGTTTTTCAGTGGTTTCAAAAAGGTTTTCTTAACGCGAATTAATACATATATAAAAAAATTCATCTTACTGTTTTAACACTTGTATATCATCGTTTGTAGCTGAATTTTTCTGTTGCAATAAATCGAACGGATTTTTAGATTTTCCCCCCTGAAATATCACATATTTTGTTGTCAAAATAAGCTAAAACGAAGCAAAATAATTTTTTGCTAGCAAACGGTACGTTATTTTGAAAAACTCTCTGCCAGAATTGTGTATCGTATGCCTGTATACAGTCTAAATTTTTTTCAAAGCGTTTTGTTTAAAAATATTAGAGTTATTTGCAATTAATTGAAATAAATGAAAATCATAGCCTTAAGATTCCACTATACTCGTGAGCTACAAATTATTGGTGTTTAAGCCGTTATATTTGTTTTACGGTATAAATAAAAAATGTATTTATATATAACCAATTTAATGTATACGTACGTAATAATTTTGCGCTAAATTTGCTTTACACTTTAAATGCAATGTGTAAACAGTGTGAGAAAAAGTCGTGTACTAATTTTTTCTCTTACTGTTTACGAATTGTATTTTACAAGTAATGCAAATTTAGCGCAATAATGTTAAAGAACATATACAGGAAATTGGTTCTACCTGAACACATTTCTAATTTATGCTGTAAAACTAATATTACGACTTGAAACCTAGAACTCGTACATAAAGTGTATAGTGGAATCATAAGGGATGTTTTTTCTTCACGTGGTTGTTTCGTCGTCTGTATTAGTCACTTTCCTTGACTGAGCTCAAGATTTATCTTATAATCTTCTTTTCTATGGTTAAGGTTCTCTATTAGAACATTCATTTTTCTAAACATATTTAAACACTGTTTGAAGTAAACTGTGAACGGAAACATACATGACATTACAGGTAAAGAGAATAAATGTCAACTGAATACAACATATGCTAGCGGAAAGCCAACAGTCAGATTCTCAAGCTAACCTAAGAAGACGCTTTGTGTTAATTGCCTGATCATCACAGATATGCCTCAATTCACAATCTCCTCGAAATGTCGAAATTCAAATAGATTCCGTAACAGCAAATGTGTTTACAGAAAACAAACAACGTCATGAAACTATCCTGAAATATTCCGAGTTCTATCAGAAATTATTTCAAGTTCCATCTCCTGGACAAAGTTAAAACCACATGTATGGCTTTTGCCGTAGTTAAATTGTAACTATTCTTGATAACAGCCCAGGTAGGGCCAGGAAATGTTTTGCGAAAAATATGTTGTCCATGTTTGTTGCAGTGCTCTGTTTGCACATCTGCAGTTCGAAGTGTTTTTTTTTTTTTTTAATTCCTTGAGTAATTATATTGGGAACACTTTTAACAGATTTGAGTAAACAATAACACTAGTGCAATGTTTTTACTACGTTCATTCGCCACGTAACGCAGAAAACGTTAATTGATTTCTACACTTTTTTCGAAGCCAATATGGATAAAATACTCAATGACAATCCTAGATAATGGTAATTGCCAACTTTATAAGTAAATATTTATCCAGAACTACTAATTCGTTACTCATGATCTCTTGCGCCGCAGTTAAATACACGAGGTTCCCGGCGTCAGACTTTGTGCCTCAGAAGTTCGTAACACTGGAAACAATTTTGTTTAAAACGTTTGCTAAAACTATTGTCTAGGATTGCTTTTGTTTAATTTTCGCAAATTGCCTTCAAGAAACCTATAGTAATAGATTAATGCTTTTAGCGTTAAATTATGTACCACGCCCTCTTAACACTTACAGTAAACACACTTCTCCAGAATGTGGCATATAGAAGTAAATGTTTGTTGCAACATTCTCATGTTTTCTCTCGTAGTAACCTAAGTCTCTGAGGACAAGTAAACACTGCAGCTTCACATGCGCCTTATCCCGCAGTCCATAGAAATACTCTCTCGAATGAAGGGTTTTTTTGTTGAGATATCGCGATTTTATTCCGCATAATAAATTTGATTGAAAGCGAGCTATAAATTTCCCCCCTCGCTCAGCCTCTCCAAGCCCTGAACATGAATTCTGTTGCTTCGCTAGGAGGAAGAAAAATGAGTTTAAAGAAGAAAAGCCATCCTTCCTTCCTGTTCCCGATCCTTTGGGAGGCACGCATTTCCCGTATCGGATGGTCGGGGTTCGGGTTGACTGGTGGGGGAAGGGGGGTGAGGGTAAATCTGATGACCCGTATCGTTAAGGGAAAGTCGATAAACTCCACCTAGAGCTGAGTTCTTCCGGGCAAGGATCGACACTAACAAATTGAGATAGTAAGATCGGTGTTATCGGTACGCTAGGCGAGAGGGCGAAGAAAAAATATGGCGAATAAGTGTGGAGGGGGTGAGATTGTAAGAGAAGATTAGTATCTGCAGGATACACGTGCTGGCATGGAATTTTCTATGAACCCATCGAATGAGCATTCCTTGAAAATTGTTTTGTCACGTATACTTCAGATTAGTCCCTATACTAATACATAAGTTCTCTTCCTAACTTATTTACGTTATTTTTTCTAGAGTTATTTTTTAATTTTAAAAGAGACTAGGTATCGTAAAATGACCACATATACTTTTTGAAAAATGTTTTTACAAAGTAGTCTAATTTTTTCAATCAAAACGTGATATATTTTTTGCTAATTATTCTTTCAATGATACATGATTCAATTCTACAATTAGCCCAAATTATATTTTTTTGTTAAAAAAAATTAGGCTACACATTGAAAAAAATGTTCAGTACATATTTACAGCGGTTCTACTGTACCTGCCCAAGTTTAGAATTTTAAACATGATATTTTTGAAGAAAAAAAACTGTAAATAGGAGTCCGTAGCATTAAATCGGGAATCATTAATAACATTATTAATCCTCAGTTGAACAATTTTTAAGAAAACTTTCAAACAGTCAATAGTGAAAGTAGCCCAATTGCAAACGTTACAGAGACATACATATGGACACAGTCCAGCTTGGCGTACAATTATGTGGAGAAATTTTCCGATCCCTAGTTATACGACAGTATTTTGTTTGAATTACAAAGACTGCAACGTGAGTGTTTCAGTCTCAGCGAGGCATGTACATTATTGCTTTATCCTAATTAACTGCATCATGCGCCTTAAACGAAACACAGTATTATGCAATCATGTTTAGTAGTATATTTGCATTCACGTTTCTGTATTTTTGTCAGTGTCAGTCTTCGTGAATAATTAACATAAAGGCTTTACTTTCGTGTAGAAATAATATTAATATACATTTTACGTTGTATACCCACCACAACTTTACAACTGCAAAACCAGAGAGACATGTCAGAATGCGATGATGTTCCGTAACAGTAGTTTTTGAATTATGATCTTCCAGTATTTTGCAAGCCTAAAAACGGTATTGTCGAAATAAACCAGTTCTGCCAAAACCCATTTCTACCAAGGACTTGGTTCGCCAAACATTTTATTCGAATATATTTTTTCTCCGTCCTTAAACTTGTTTTTTAAGACTCTACAGCCAAACATAGCGTTCCCGTGTAGCAGCTTCAGCTAGAAGTAATATCCAAGTACAATACAGCCTACTTACTTACAATGTGGAGAAAAAGTAAAATCAGTATAGCTTTAAACAGCGTTGAATAATTAAGTAGAGGTAAGCTCAGCTATTTGACATTTTAAATCTCGTTTTTTATTATTAAAGTTCCACTTAAGATGTTTTTGACCTGAACGTAATAACGATTGTTTCATTCAACGGAACTTCGCGGTATGAATAATGCACAACTGAAGTTATTTGTAATATTAAAATGCTATGATAGGATGGAGAAACCTCTAAAAACAAGCGAAATGAGTGAAGCAAACGCCAAGTGACATTTTCTACCCTCGAGCACTGCAACCGTAGCTCTTGAAATAAGATTCTTCTTGGGGAAATCTTGGTTATTCGTAATTAAAATCTCTCCCTGCCGTCTGCCTTACACCCCCCTCCTCTCTCCTTCTCCTTGTCCACTTCAGCGCAAAGTAGACTCGTAGTTTGCACAAAGGAATGCAAATAAGTGAAATGAGAGAAGCGAAAATAAACTGCGGGTTCTCAGAGACACAATAACAGTTGAAAGATGCAGCATGAACTTTCGCGGAGTGAAAAAATGCTGGAGCTGCAGCGCTGCCGAAATTTTACAATGTCTTCACCCAGATTTGCTTAAATTGGTTTCTTTCTTCTTCGCGAACTACATTCCTGTGTAGTCTCGTAGCAAATTACGAGTCTGAACTAAGGTTTATCTACGAATTTTTATAAACCTCAGGTAAAAGTCATTATACGTAGGGTTTCAGCCCTCAAAGTTCTTTCATGCTTAATTCGGAAGAAGCAATTATAATTGCTGAACTTCCCCATTCCAAGTTAAACTGTTTGAAAACTAGGGAAAGGATAATTTCATTAGTTCAATGTCCCGCGTGTTAGAATGCACTTCCCTATGCATATTTAATCTCCGTCGATTCGTTCATAGTTCAAATGAGTGTCAGTTAATGGACAAATGGTCGTAGCTAGAGTAAACATAGGACTGTGGATTGTAGCATGTAGATCATTGAACTCCAGAAATATTCCTTATCCTATTTGCAACGTAAGAAAATATTTCAAGCTTACCAGCTATATACAGCCATTCTTAAGGGTTATAAATTCTCTAGAAAATTTACTCGAACTTACTTTGTGTATCTGACAGTTTGCTTGGCATGCTTTAATTTACTGCAATCACATCAAAGTTACTCATCATCATTGAGACCAACACCCTTTCTCTCCGTTTCTCAAAGTGTCAGTCACAAACAAAAACACCACGTTTAATACTAAATTTAAAACTAGTATTTCCTTTTGTTGTTCATCATAAATACAAAAATACTATAGTTGTTAGATTGTAATATATTTGCTTCTGAACTATTTTAAAATGCGTGCTTAGGATAAATTTTTCTAGCATTGTCGTATAAACTATGTAGGCCTAGTTTCATATAGAATACTCCGACTATGTAGAATGATTCAAACAGGTGAATTACGAAACGTTAGTATACGGACTTTTACGAGCTGGACATAAAAGGGACATTATTTACTCCGTTACTTTCGCCATATTCTTATACAAATGCACCCTTAGGACTGACCAGAATTACCGAAACAATTCAGTGATTGTACAATATGTTTTATGGCGTGTTTAATATTGCGTTACAGCACGATGATACTTTCCTGGTCAATTTGGCTCAGCCAAGTAACTTATTGTTAAACTTAATAAGTAGGCTTTTTGAAAGTGTTTTTGACTTGACTCTTATTGCCATTTGGTTGGATGTAAAGAGTCCAATAAGCGAAACCGTATAAGAATTGATTCGTTCAGTCACGTTCTATGAACGTAGACGTGTTGCATGTTAAATAAACTTATGTTCGGCACTGTACGCAGCTAGTAATCAGTAATGACCTTGAATTTTCGCGAAAAGAGTTTTGCACCACTTTGTTTCAATGTCTTACGTGTACACCTGCAGCTCTGCTTCGTGGTCAGTGATTGGCTGTTTTAACTCTCTCACATCTTTGGGTTATATCCGCCAATCACAGACGTGTAGTGTCCCTGTTACCATATTCTGATTGGCAGAGTCATATAAGTGACTCTTCTGCTCTAAGACACGCTATCAAATGTCACGATGCAGAACTACAATCAAGCGGGCGCAGAAAATATTTCGCGAAAATTCAGGGTACCTAGTAACAAGTGTCCAATGTAATCCGTACCTCAAAGATTATTGCCTGGATGTTAATTCCTTCACCTCTACTTCATGACTGTCTGGCACTAACTTCATAGAGAAATAGCTAAGTGGCTGGTACAGAGATTGTGGAAGGCACTGCAGCCTACATAATTATAGTAAGGTAAGAGGGCTTTACATATCGTCGACAGCGACATCGTTAGAGACGGTTATAAGCAACTTGACGCAATGACAACAGCTGGGAGAGGAGCAGGTCATGGTATTTGTAAAGTATTTACCAGTATTCGCCTGGAACGACATCGGGAAACTATGGAAAACCGAAAACCTGGATGGCCGGAGCCGACAATCTAACTCGGGATCTCCCGAACACTAGCATAACGTATGACTATTGCGTCAAGTATCTAGATACATACTTATGGAAATAAGCAACATAAAAATAAGATATTAAGTTATCCTCATCAGTCTCCTGACTCTCAGTTGTCCGAGGAGTATGATACGTTTTGGATGAATCGCCAACCTAACACAGATGCACCCTACGTATTATTTCTGAAACTCAACTTGCTGTAAAATTGTAGGTAATTTATCTTATATCTATGTATTGTGTTACTGACACTCCAGTCATACCTGAGTATGCTGTCAGCAAGCCTGAGGTGGTCTCAAGGTCCCTTAAGGCTGTTGAAATGCGATAAAATCATAATTTTATATTTTTATGAAATGTTGTTGGTTTTGTAGACGATACTTGTGAGTGCAGTTTCCTCTTACTAAACAATTTTAACTCGCATAGTTTCCTCATAACAGTGCGTCAAAGTCAAAATTGGCATGTTCTGCTGCCATGCAAATAGTGAAAACCAATTGGCTTACGTAAGTGAAATAATTCACAGTGAAATAACTTGTCATGTGTTACGTAATGAAACATTTTTATAAAATCCCGTGAAATGTTTTTGTATTTTAAAAAATTGCTGAATTTGCAGCTTTTTCCTTGTACTTTTGCTATTTTTTTAATTCGAAATATTACGTTATGGTCTTTTAAATACTTCATTTCATAGCTCATGGGATGTAGTATCACAGTGAATTACTTTATTCAAGTAGGCCAGTTGGTTTTCATTATTTGCATGGCATTAGAAGAAGCAAATTTTGACTTCGACGCACCGTTATGAGAAAACTATGCGAGTTAAAATTGTTTCGTAAGAGGAAACTGCACTCACAAGTATCGTCTACAAAACCAACAATGTTTCATAAAAATATAAAATTATGATTTCATCGCACTTGAACACCCTTAAGGGCGCGGTTCACCCCAGTTTTCATCGTCTTTATATATATTTATATTTGTACCAGATATTTTTTCCGTATTTTAGGCATAAATTGTGATTAAATCTTCCTCTTAGGAAACTTCTGTATCTCTAGTAGTTTTTGCGTAATGAGTCGAAACGTCAAAATTTGGACTTTATGGTTTTAAGTACGCCACTAAAACCAACTGGCATACCAAACCGACAAAATTCACAGTGTATAACAATGTTGTAGGCTATGATTTAACATTTATAAAAACAAAAAATAAAATTATGTTTTATTTAATAAAAAATGCATTTTGAAATGAAAATTAAAAAACTATCAACAATTTTTTACAAACGAAAAAATATATTTCTCTTGTTTTTATATATTTCAAATCATAGCCAACAACATTGTGATATAGTGTGGATTTTTTTAGTTTGGTACGTCAGTTGGTTTTAGTGGCGTACTTAAAACCGTAAAGTGCAAATTTTGAAGTTTACTACTCATTACGCAAAAACTATGAGAGATACAAAAGTTTCCTAAGAGGAAGATTTAATCACAATTTGTGTCTAAAATTTAAAAAAAATATCTGGTATAAATATAAAAATATGTAAAGATGATGAAAACTGAGGTGAACCGTGCCTTTAAAGTGCAATCTCAAAAACTTCATCGGCAACAGGTTGGGTAGAGAGAGTTGATTGTAGTGTGTGCCTTGATACACTTCCGTGAACATCTCATGGAGAATATAATACATTCATTTAAACAATGATCAAATAAAGGAAGTCTTTCCATTTATCACAGCGCCATACAAAATCTTAGCAAGATCTTTAGCGAATCCTGGTACTGTAGAGGTTTTTCCAACAAGAGCGTCATAGTATTCTTATGCCAACGTACTTGAACTCAATTTTTCGTGTCAGATGACACAAGAATACAAAATTTTTAGCCTGCACTGAAATTAAAGTAATGTTGTGGGTATTATTGTTCTGCTCAAATAGGTACATCAGCCCAGTTTGTTTTGTTTGTCAGTATTATATGAGTAGAGACATGCAATATTCGCGTTATTTTTTGCCACCAGGCAAGATTACAAATGGTTATATAGTCGTCCATCTTCCCCCATAGGCAAAAAATGCCGTGGTCTGCCGGGTAAAATGCATATGTTCAATAATTAATACTTACATGTTTGAGTGACCAACCTGCTGTAAACACACGTAGCTGACATCACATAGAGACTTAGGTCAATGCCATCTCATACTGTCATTCTGTGGGTGTATATAGCACCGCTGACGTGAATTTTGCAGGTCCCTATACATGGGATGTTTCTTCAACTACTTGTTTTCTAGAAATAACCAGTCGTTCTGCAGAAGCAGAAAAGAATGTGTCTATTTTACATTTCATATTGTTTCTTCTACAGAACATATTATTGTAAGAACAATCTAGATTGTACGACGACCAAACTGAACGATCGTTCCTATTTTAACAGACGTATGATACCTACAACTATACTTTTATTTCAGTCCGACAAATACTCCTAGGTCATATTTTAAAATGTACCAACACAACATGTGACAATGGTTTTATTGACCCATGGCGCAGCTACGAGCCAATATTAAATTCAAAGTGTTCTTGAAGCAACCAATTGGGAAGAGAAGAAATTTGTTTAGACTGGTTCCAGGGCTTGAGATTCCTGTTGTGAAAGATACCACTTACTACTTGCAATTGTATATGCGAGATAACGTGTAAAACTGTAAAATAATTTTGATGTATCTGGGATATATTTAACTTAATTGCTTTGAATGTTTCTTGCAATGATAAAATAACGTACTGTACTATTGTGGGCCTACGTCATTGCAATATTATGTCGTCCCAGAAATCTTAGAATGAGGCTAAGAAAAGACAAACAAACTACAAACGAAAAGAGAAGAAAACAAGCCCAGTTTGGCTGTAGCCAACACATCTATAAACCAAAACTACAGTACATGAAAGATCTCATAAGGAATTAGTCAACAACAAATAAAGGAAAATGAAATAAACATATCTTTTACTTCACCTGAAGCCGAGAGCAGATGTCAGTTCCCGAAACGTCGTAAAAAGTAGGCCTTTAGGATGTTTATTTTTATTTTCCTTTATTTGCTGCTGACTAATTCCTTATGGGATCATTCATGTTCTGTATTTTCGGTTTATGGGTGTGCTGACTATAGCCAAACTAGGCTTGTTTTTTCTTCTTCCTGTATTTTGTTTGTATTTTCTTAGTCCCTATCGAAGATTCCTGGGATGACATAATATTGCAATGGCGTGTATTTAATTTGTTATGTATATAATATCGTGTGAGGTGATGTGCTATGTTGTAACATTGGACTGTCATTCGGGAAGTCCAGGGTTCGATTACCTTTCTGTTCCTTCGAATTTATGTTTGCGTGATTTTTTTTTTTTCAAATATACTGCAAGCAAGTTATAGGATGGTTCTTGAATATCGGCCATAAAGACGCCATGTTCCTGATTCAACAGTCCATTTGTTCCGACTTGATTGACCCTCTCTCCGTTGATGAGACGTTCAGTTCTTCTGCTTATCTACAACCCACTTCACAAACCTTTAATAAATGTTCGCATTCATAAGAGCACGTGCTGCTTATGTTATATTCATGTTTGTCTGTAGTTGAGACAATATTTTCGGCTCTAAAATTATTTTTAGATGTAAATTCAATTGTATTTGCAGTAAATTATGTCCTATAACGTCACTAACCATATACCTGCATAAAAAGTTGTATTCACATAACAAAACCTGATAATATTTCGACACATTTTTTTAAATTTAGTTTTTCATTTTTTTAAATTAATTCTAAGATGTGTCATTACGAGTACATATGTTACATCGGAAAAAGATTGAACCACAAAATTACTAAACCACTTTATTATAATCATTAGAATCTCATGTTAGTATGCAGCCGTTTAAGAAGGCGTGCAAGAGTCGACAGTGATGGAAACAAATATCTTGGTTTGGTGATCATTTTATGTTTTGTCCATAAAATATGTGCAATAACACATGCCAGAGAGAATCGATAGAAATTCCAATAACATATCCACGCAGGAACCAACAACAAAATATTTCATCGGAGAATTCCATGCTTCCTCGAAGAAACTTTCTCCGGCGTATTGAATCGTGGTCATGTAAGGCGTTGGAATCGTGGTCATGTAAGGCGTTGGAATCGAGATAGACCAGCCAAATAAAACTGTAAAATTCTATGAATTGTGGGAAGTGCAAAAAATTGAATTAATTTTACTGTAAAAGGTTTTTTTATTAAGAGTATAAAATAAATATTTGCTTCTTGGTGTTTGTTTAGTATAACGATGTATATATCTGTAGTGCTGAGTCTGGATTCACTCCATGTTTACCTGAGAATTTTGATAGAAAATTTGGCTATAAATTAATTTAAGTCTGTATTCTCTTTTCGTTTGCTTCACGTAGTCTTCAGTCTGAGTTCTATCCAGTCCTGAATGTTCCTCTAACCGCATTAAATGAGCTATGAGCTAGCATCAGAACTGCCGTTGTTGAATGTGGTGAAAGCCACGCTTATCAACACATACGGCTGGAAATTGAGTGAGTATTTATCACTGAGCAGCGACTTTCTCAACCAACCGTTTGCTTAAGAACTCTACTTGGCTGGTATAGACTGAGACCACCTAGTTAAAATGAGGATTTAATATTCAAGGTTAATTCTTCATGGAAAAACGTTTTTTCAAAAAGTATCACAATCAATTTTAAAAACATTGCGATACGCCATAATTTTTATAGGAAGCACATAGCATGTTTGAACGTGACACTAATACAAAGTTAAAATCTTTTCTACCTTAACAAACCAAACGGTTACAAAAATGTACGTGAAAACAATCTGCGAGCGTATACGTAATTTGACCCAAGTGCGGGGCAAAGGTCATATTACGAAACAAGAAAAGCATTTATGGACACAATACATATTGTTTCATATTTCACACTTATCAATGTGACTCAAACCTTTGCGATGAATATACGTTCCATAATCATCCATCGCTTGTTTGTTGAATACTATTTTTCGCCCTGAAGTTTTAACTTCAGGTTTTTTCTTGGTGAAGTTTAAATTTCCCTCGAACGTTCTGAACCAATATCCTCATTTAATAAGTACTGGACTGAAAAACTTGCTAATTCATTTGACAGCAACGTGGAACCCAGCTTATGTAAATTTCTGCTACGATTTCAATCGCATCACAGTTCATTATTGAGACCCTGAATTTTTGCGAAAATATGTGTGTACCAAGGTGTGTCGAAGACTATTTTGCACATCTGCAACTGTGCTTTGTGGTTATTAAGAGCTGATCTTTGTGTAGAAGCGTCAATTTTTAACTGAGTTAGTAAGAACAAGTTTACTGTGATACCATACGTATAAGATCAGCGGGTGAATACCATGATACTGAGTTAAAAACCTCCAATCACAGACCACGAAGCAGAGCTGCAGGTATGTACATATGTCATTGAAACACAGTGTTGCAAGAATATTTGTTGGTACTCGTTAGTCACGCCCTGGAGCAGGTCGAGCCAATAGCATACCAGCAAGCGGTCAGAGCACGCGGTAATTCGTGCTACCTCGCCTGGGATGAGTGAGTGAGAGATTTTGGTCAGCGCTCAACATCGAGGTCTTTAACGCTGGTGGGGTGTGACATGATGTGAATATGGAGCAGCGCTGGAATGAATGGGCGGGAGAAACGGGAGATCTCCGAGAAAACCCGCCGACCAGCGGCATCGTCCGCCATGATTCCCACTTGCGAAAATCCGAGGACCGACCCCGCCAGGAATCGAACCCGTATCGCCTTGGTGGGAGGCGAGACATCTGACCCCTCGGCCACCGCGGCCCTCTAGCCAGGAGTGTATCTAGCTGCTCAATGTGGTGACAGCCAATGAGTTAACAGTTGAGGTTCGGTCAAGCACAGTACACGGGAGGATAGCATAATATTCATTTATCTCGCGAAAATGTCCTGTTCCTAGCCATGGGTATGTTTAGAGATAGTGGAAATTGCGTGAATTATTCGTGACACCGTATTTTACACCTTGTATGATTGGCGGATGGATATGTATAAGTTCATACAGAAGAATTGCTAATATCCAGTAGCGGTGCACCAGAGTTATCATTGGCCCAGTCAGATGGCAACACACCAATAACGGAAGAACATAAGCATAGGGACGTGTTACATTTGAAACCAGTGATTTTTGGTGAAAAGAATTTTGCGAAAATTTGTTTCAATTCCTTGCGTGCACATCTGCAGTTCTGCTGCATGGTTATTGGGAGAATACATTAGTGCAGAGGCGTGTCTTATTTGACTGTACAGTCAGTACAAGGTTACTGCGACACCATAGTCTGTGATTAGCTGGTAGAACCCAGACACACGGAGAGTAGAATACGCCCAATCACAGACCATGAAGCACATCTACAGGTGTGCACATAAGGCACTGATACAATTTTTTTCTAGAATTCTTATCACGGAAAATAATTGGCTTAGGTTCTAATGAAAGCGATCAAACATCCTACATTCCATGCGCCTCTAGGCATGTTCTGCCTCGTCTGTAAGTTGCTCTGAACTACATACGTGTGTAGTAAGTTGGCCTCTATGTTCTCACGTCCTGAGAAGCCTGGTGTGTTGTAACGAGCAGACAGGAGCAGTGACGGGGCGTACACAGGAGTCAGTCAGTGAGGCAGTTGTTACCACAGTGACGAGGAGAATACACTAGTAGACAGAGGAAGAGATGACGTCACAGAGATGCTGTGGTCCACAGAGGAGATTGTTCTCGCCCAGAGAGACTCGCACACTACGGGCCACACAGAGGTAAGGGGAGGGATAGGGACGTATCCTCGCAGCACACTGGTACTGCGGCGTCGTCTCAATGTCTTCCGCTCTCCTGAACACGTCTAGTCTACGAGGCAGGCCCGCTATCCCTGCCTTCCCTTCTGTGTTGCCAACTTACTTGTTTTACAACTGTATTTCCCAGTTTTCAGTGAAATTATAGTTGGTAAAAATAACCCTTTACTAGTTGGAATATATAGTGTTGAAATATAATGGCTTTAAAAGGTTTTATTACATAATTTTAATAAAATTTCCAGTAATATTGACAGCTGTTATAAGTTTTTTTCGTACTTTTAGTTTTTGATTTAAGATGAAAAAATAATTAAATAATTACAAACATTTTTATGGAATTGTAGGATTTTCCATGAAAAAAATAAATAAATTGTGAAATACAATTTTATTAATGAGCAGGGATGTAGTTGTTATCGTCTGAATATTTTTCGTTTTTTTATTAAGTCAATTTGTTTCCATCTGCTACTTTCTTCATAAAAGTATAGACAGAAATGTAAGTAATAAAGGTAGTGTAATATATATTTCACCGACTATTGGGTACAAATAATTATTCTCTTTTATTTTAGTTGTTCTCTACTTTAGAGATATTTTTTTTTAATTATTTATTTTAAGGTAAGGTAAACATGTCCGAACTACTCCGAATATGGACAGGTTTTAACTAATAATATTTTTACTTTTTGGTAGGAAATGTTTCGTACATTTGGCAACACTGTGTGTCTTGTCTACACTGAGGTCCAGAGAAATCTTTTTGTATGCAGAAACCGTCTGGATCATTGTTGAAATACTATTGTTAGCAGCTGTGACAGGCAGACGACTCACATTTATCAACAACTTCAGCAGAACCGCAGAGTTTTGCACACGTCAGTACGCCGACACAAGTTCTGCTTACCTCGACATTCTCATTACCATCATCCTGTTGCTTTACCATACATTTGAAACACATATTTCAAATACACAAGTGTGAAATTTTTACATTAGCACTGTCGTTTGTTGTAATCACAGAATTGAAAAGAGGTTATTTGTATAACTAATGTTAGTTTCGCAAATTTAACTAAAATCAATCAATATTTTTGTTTAAAATCTTACCCCACTTAATAATACGGTTTTATTTGCAAGTCTGTCACCAGCTCGCCGGGATGGTACTGGATCTAAACCCACGACGTGCCGCCATCCGTCGATAGCCTAGTACATTGATCATCAGCCTCCGGCACATCATGTTACGTTGAGGTCTAATGTGTCCAAAGGGTCACCCATCATAGAGTAGAACATTAACGTAATTATCTATACAGCCGCTCCTCTCCTGTATAAATTATGTAACCAAACTATGTAGAGTAAAGCCACCGTAATTATACTAACATATTTCATTTAACCGTAACCCTCACCCTTAACTTAACCACTTAACTAGTTTCAGTATAAAGTGCCTACCTCTGACTACATCCACCCAACCACTATAAGTTATGCGTAAAACGACGTGGATATTCATTTTGTAACAGTATTGTTTCGCAAAAGAAAATCACTAATTAGACGTATAGTATGAAGAAAATATTATATGCTCATTTGTTGTTCTATGTTACATTGGTACACCATCACTGGACATGCAATTTGTTTGATTAGGTTTTTACTCAGATACCTTAGGATGTGTCGTGTAAGTCTCGGGACAGTCGACAAACGCGTAAATGTAACTTCTGATATTTAAAACCAATCCCGCATTATTTAGTAATTTAGTCACAGTTTCTATGAGGATGGCTTAGATTTCAATCTTCTATACTGATTTCAATTTACTGGTTTGTGGACGTATGCCATTGCTTGTGTTTCGGTGATCAAACTTGTGATGAATGGCAAAGTACGAAAAGAAGGGGGGGAAACAGGCATAAAACACACACAAATAACAGAAAAAAGCAATCCCAGAGGAATTTCGTCTGTTTTTATGTATTTATATAATGTATAACATATGTTTATATAATATATAGTATTTCTTTATATAACATATAAGTAGTAATAAAAATAATAAATTAAACAATCTTACACAATTCCTCTAGGGACGGTTATTATCTGTTATTTGAGTGTGTTTCATGTCTGTTTGTTTCCTTATTTTCGTACTTCGTCATTCATCACAAGTTTGATCAGCAAAACATGAGCAATGGCGAATGTCCACAAACCAACAAATTCTAATTGTAAACTCCAAGTGCAACAAACATTTAAAAATCTCAGCATACAATGTACAAGTATCTGAGGACACAGAATACACAGGACTGTGCAGTCTAGCCACTAACAAATAAAATACTCTTGCCTTATAAACAGCGATGACTTGAAACCAGTAAAGATCTGTAAATTTATAGAGTATACATTTTAAGTGCATATGTAGAATCTAGTATATAGGTAATTAAAACTGTTAAATGTTACTGCTCTTTATACCTATAGACAAGAAAATGCCATTACTTGAATGATCTGCAAGCTATATTGCGCTGTATTACGCATCCTTGAAAATCAGCTGTCTACATATTGTTTTGCTGCAGCAAGATTCATACCAGGTAAAACGGGATTCATTCCTCTTTTGTGCGTGCAGGTTTGATATCGGCTCAAAATTAAAAGGGAAGTTTTTAATGAGCTATGATCCAAGTTCAATAATAGGTAGTGTACACTCGTAAACAGATTCTAGCTTATTCAAAAATGAATCTGCGAATTTTTCCGGTGCCTGTCGTTACATACTGGAGGAGAAGTAGTGGCAAAGTGGGAACAGAGAGGAGGTAGTTCTCGTGTCGGTGTCGCCAGCTAAGCCAGACGCACTTGTAGTGTCAAAACGAGGTGGGCTCTAAGCATGACGGATGAGGGCACAGTTTTGCAGGCCTCAAGAGCAGTAACGTGCTGCAGATTAGGCGCATGAACATTTCTCACACTTCCTGACGTGATGAAGCTTTATGCCTTGGAGCCTTAACAACCTATCCCCTCCTCTGCCCTTCCACCTCCTCAATCTAGTCTCTGACTTCCTTGCCGAGGTATAATAGAGCCCGCAAGGAGAAAATGACGATCTAGAAGCATTAGGTACCGACTTTTTATCTTTGTTTATTCGTAATAAACCGGCGGTTAGGAGGAGAGCGATAAGTTGTATGAATGGCTTCTTGAAACCCACAAGGCTACACTGCTCTCAAAATCGTGAATTTTTAACCTTCGTACAGCAAAGTTCCATAAAGAATATTAGCACAGAATAAATAGTTATGCAGAAGCAAAACTGGGTGGCTGATTCCTTGCTATAGGCGTACTATTACGGTTATTGTCGGCACAGTTATCTAAAAAATAGTGTTGGCCCTACTGGCTAGGCCTCAATCTGATGTGGCGATTCTGATTGGTTATCGTTGGAAAATGTTGCTTTGTCGATAAGCTTCAATTTATAATTTTCATATAAATTATTATTTGCTGCTGTATTTCGGGGTTCGTCTGTAAACAAATGAACCGTGCCTCGTAAACGTCGCTCAACCGTACTAGACGTCGGATGCTGTTTTGGAAAATACACCGACTCAACATGTCTCTAATGAATCACGTTAGGACAACCTAGGATTCAACCACATGCCCATTTATCCTATTATTGCTAAAATCCGTAAGATTTAGCGACGTTTTCAATACTTGCTATTATTTTTTAAAAATTACATTCTGACTTCGCTTGTCATTGCATCGCAGTTAATTAGCAACTGAATATCTGCAAAGAAACACAAGAGAACACAGTGTCTTCAGGAAGTTCATGAAATAGTCTCATTCCTTAATAATAGTCCTGCTTGTCTCCCTTAACAATAAATCAAAAACGTTCTGTCACCCAGTTGCTGCAGTCATAGGTAAGCTGAATGACAGTACCGTGGCCATAACATTTGTCCAAACATCAGGCAAAAATGTCTAACCCGATGTTTACACAATGTAAGAGTAAAATCCTTTGCGCAGTATATTCCAAGTTATCAGGACATGCGGCAAAATACTGTCAATTATTATCTTCTGTATCGACATGCATGTTTGTTTGTATTCTATGTGTTCCTACACCATTAATCTGATTGGATGAAACTTTAGTGAGATGCTATGCGTTCGGCGACGTGTTCTGTCAAAAATATTTGGGAGGAGGGCAAAACGGGGAAGAAGGCCAGGACAGGGAACCCTATAAACGTAATGGGCATTGCAATGGATGACGGGACAGCTGTATAATGTCAGACTTAGCGACAGAGTTGAACATCAATCAGAGACATACTTCCGACAAGCAGACAGGTTTGTTCTCCGTCCGTAGAGGAGGTAGGACTCTTGATGAGGGTGGTAGTTACAATCGCTTCCTTGCTTCCGGTACTCATAATCTAAGAAATGCTTCATAGAGCGTACTGCCTTAACATATTGAGAGGCGCCAACGTAAACACCGGTAGCTGTATGCATAAGGTGAAGAGTTTGCTCCTTCTGTGTCTGGCTACTTTCTACTCTTCACATCAGTATAGGCAGGAAAATTTTCGGGTTCTCTGACCTTTAGGCTAACATTTCTTGAACGTCTGTTTACGCGAGCTAACATTACATGCTTTACGGTTGTTTGATTTTACAGTGACGCCAAATGATTTATTCTGAAAATAGTTTTTTGATTATCACTGGTTCAGATGAAAACAGGAGCTGTCAAGTAGGTCGCGAGCCAATTTAGTGCCCGTAACTGGTCACTAGCAAGGACGGCCGATCCTATGATGCCAGTCAGTAGGGCTGCTGGCGGAGGGACATGTGTTCCCAAGTCTGTCTTGGTGGATGAGCAGAGTTTTCCACGGAACTGACAAATGTCCATGATTGCACGGTACAGAAATCGGCTCTGTTAGTTAGTCTCCTGTTACACCCAAGGGATCCGGTGCAGGAGGGGTGGTGGTGCGCAGAGCTGGACATGTTCCGGAAAACATGTCAAAGTAACGTAAACCTAAAGGTGTTTAAATTAGAGCTTCAACCCAAAGTGAAAATGCAAAGTATTAGTAACTTATATCTACATATTAACCACTGAATAATGTGTGGTTCCGTATGTAACGTCACTCGAAGTGAGTCATAGGTACCTCGTAGCTTGCTTTTCTCCATCGTGGTTATTGGTTCTCGCTGCGCGCGACGATTGTGTACAGTTCTTAGCAACAGTCAGTCACTCACAGGCCATTAATAAGATACAGTCACAGCCAAAGTTCAAGAGAAGTTCTCGAATCACGCCTTTGTATCCGCACGAGCCGCTTAAAAACCATTCATATGTTCGAGACTGGAGTGCTCGCCGTAAGACGAACTGCCAACTCTTCATAAATTTCTTCTCTTACTGTGATTTAAGTCCCTGCAAATTTCGCTTTAGCTTGGAGAACATTACATTTGTGGCATATGTCGACTTTCCTCTCTTTAAAAGAAATGTTCATAGTAAGGAATGCCGTTACGTATATTCCCCTGGAAACTAGCGTTTCCTTCCCTTCACAGTACAGGTTTGCACATTCTGTAATTTTAGGTACGATGGTAGAAGTGTCCTCCTACTTTCTCTGCGTGTGTAATTGACATAATGAGGAAATTATGAATTATGATTCTTAATTTATTGTAGTTTCTCCAGATAATGTTTATTATTTGGTGGTGATATTCTCATATTGTCTTTGCCGGATATTCCTGATACAGCACCATGATGATTTATTAATGCAAGAGTTACGGGTATCTGCCACTCATCAAGAGTGTTCAGGAAACATCCGGTGCGAACACAGAACCGTTCTCCATTTACTGTAAAATGGAACACATGAGTCACCATCCTGAATTGTTCCTTGTCAGGATACATTCTCCTCTTCCTTGTTGTTGCTGGTTCCTTCGAATCAACTATAATGAATCGTAGGTTGTTCTTTTATCCCGATCTCCAAATGACCAGCATTGAGTGCGTTCAGAAGTACCCACACACTTCTTTTCAGTGACGTTGCTCTTATTTTATTAAGATATTGCAACTTTGGTCAACTTACAAACAAGTGTGCGTTCCTCCTGCGTTCGTCCTCATTTTATTCACTTATAGCTCGTAATTCTTGTCAATGTCACTGTCGTACCCTCTACTTTTAACACCCCTAACATCATTGTTTTTTGGTAGTTTCCCTGCCTGCTCCTCAGTTATGCCAGGTGATATATCAAAAACAGAAATAGCTGGTTTATCAGATTTTTGTACTCTTTCTGAGGTCAGACTTAATTCATTACTTACAAAACTATAAAAATTCAATTAACTAGTGCATACTAGCTATTACACTGACTCCTTACGTTAGATACAACACCAATATTGACAAGTTACATTGGGACCCTCCTATAATATATGAACTTAAAACATTTTCCTGCTTATAAAGCTATCTTCTCTTGGTCCACAGACATGTTATTCAATAGAAAACTACCCCGTTATAAAAATTTAAGTTTACCATGTATTAAGTCTGCATTTCTCTGTTCCTTTGAGGAACGTTATAACAGGATTTTACTGTACCTATTTTGTCTTTGTTGCCCCTCTGGTAATAAATACACACACACCTATATATATTTCACCGAATTTAAAAGTAAGTTATTATTGTTTTTGACATGGAGCTATTTAAAAGTGGTATCTACCGTCAACAGCTTATTTAAACAAAACAAATGATTGTGATCATAGTTGGCAGTGTCGCCACGTCTAAGGTGGTGACAGTGTACTATGAGACGGGTGTGAATATTTTCTACCTACCTCGTAGTGTATATTGAACACTAGCGGCAGTATTCCTTCTGCACGCGTAGTTGTCCAGTGTCGGCTCAGCATATATAATACCTGCCACTGCTCTACCCACGCCTCTGTGGATGCGAGACAGCAGTAGTACTCGATATTGGCGCACAGAGAGGATATGCGGGTCATTGTGTGTCGCCCTGGATGCTGTGTTGTATCCGAGAGCTAAGCCCACACGCATCGCTGGGTAATCTCTTACAAATTGAGCGGTCGCCTGTGAAGTTTTTATGTGTCGTGTGGCTGTGATGTATGATTGCTTCGTCCGCAGCGTTGTACGTGCTCCACGTGTCCTTCTTTACCAGTTAAGGCCTTTCATGCAGGAGAATTGTATTACTTTATGTATCTATGAAATAGTTTTGTATGCGTTACTTGAGACTACATTTTACTCTTATAGTTTTTCCATTATGGCATTTTAAAGTCAAAATTTGTATGGTTTTTCCTTTGTGCACATCGCAGAAACCAATTGACATCATGAAATGAATTTATTTACACTGAAACTACATGCGACTCTATGTATGTAAAACCCACTATAAAATAATTTTGGAAATGACTTAGAAATTTGGAATTTTTAGCCACAATTAACAATTTATTTACTTTTATATTATTTAATGGGTTCACAAAACCGATGAGAAGGTGTTTTGTTCACATTTTACATGTAACTATTCTGACCAAGTTCTATTGCACTAAATTATGTAACATACAAGAAACACTGTATAACAGTCTGAAAGCGCAAATAAATATTCGTTGTATACAAGAATGGCTGTGGCGAACCATGATTGGGTCTGCAGTTTGTTGCTTGTGTAATATTGACTCAAGTACTCTCCAGAAGGTGTCAAGCCTATTGTCAGAATAACATACGTATAAGTCTGCTCAAAGAAAATACACAAATTTCCCATGCGTTTACGAATAACTGAGTCCTGAGAATACGTAATACAGTTGAGTTTATAATACATGTTGCCTACGTAGACGTGACGAAAACATTTCTGCATCAATTTGTTCCAATGCCTTATGTGCACATCTGCAGTTCTGCTTCATGATCAGTGCTTGCATATTTTAACTGTCACTTGTCTTGTCATTCTACTGGTAAATCACAGATGTACGATGAAACTATAACCTTTTACTGATTGGTGCAACCAAATGAGAGGCGTATCTGAGCTAAGAAACGATGCCAATAACCATGAAGCATAGCTGCACATGTGTACGTAAAGCGTTTCATCAAAATGGTACAAACATTTTTACGTGAAAAACTTGTGGCTATAGTGATTTAACTCCGAAATGTGATGCTCTTAACACTTTCAGCTACGGGCAAAAAAATACGGGAGGAAATCATTCGTTTAAACGCGATTGTTAAATTCCTGTGCAGAGTCACTCGCTTAATTGACGATCACGCAATTTAATTACTTTTCTCCTGGGCTGTACTACGAACTCTGGTAACCAATGGAGGAAGTATTGAAAATCCACGTCTTCTGTTATATTTTACAACCAGGTAGACTACTGTATGTGTTTGGATGGTAGTTGACGCAGCACGCCCGAAAGGATGGCTAGCCAATAGTAATTCTGTATTACTGAAGTAACGAAGCATAATGGGGTGACATAGTTGTAGAGTAGAAATTCTAAATGATCTAAGTGCCAAAATACGTTTTCGAGTAAAAGGGAAAAACAGCGAGAGTATGCATACACATAGGAATGCAATCTTCCAACTATCATAAAAACTATTAAGACAGTTATTGGGACTTAGCTCTTACAGCAAAACATAGGCATCGGCAAATAGTTCATTTTGATGTAACCAAATTCAGTGTCACTTGGCACTTAGATCATTTAGAAATTTCACTCTGTAGCGGTGGCTGGCTTCCGAGCAAATAACGACAGGAACAGGCCAGTGAATTCCAACCTGCAAGTCAAACATACCACAAAGTAGCGGTTTCTCCACCCATAATGCACTGTAATGATGTTTGCTGACATAACTCTCAGATATACAGCTGTTGTTACTATATGTACATCTGACTGCAGCTGTTGTTCGGCAGTTTGTGTGACTCCTCAGGTACTTCTTCAGCCAGTAGGAAATGAGCTCACTCGTAAACAATGCAACACTGACACACAGATATATGAACTTCAGGAGCATATAACATCACTGAGCGTGCTCGACTGAGTATAGGCCAGTGAATTCCCGCCTCTCGCCAAACAACGAAGCTGAATTGGCACGTCTCCACTAATGTTATTCGCAATGCAAGACTTTCTGTACGGACGGCGGAACGCACATCTCGAAATTATTTTTGTAGCCAAAAATAATAACTTACGTTAAATCAAACGTGTTCACCACACAACAAGTAGTATTAAAAATTTTCAGAAATATACGATACAACAATATTTCCTGGTACATAATGTAACTTTGTATTCTAATCAAAGTGTGGAATAATATTATTCGACAAAATGAATTTTTCGGAGCGATGGCAATAGTCATACCTCTATTGTAGAGTCAAAGTTTTGATAATAAAATATCAGTACAATTTTGAAAATATTAGGATTTCAGCGGAATAGTACATTGTAACATCATGCGTTTATTACACACACACACTCTTCTGTTAAGCAAATAATTTACTTAAAAGTAACCTAGTTGCATCCTTTATGACTAGATTGTGTATTACAACAATTTAAAGAATTATATTATTTTGAGAAAACCGACTAAAAGCGAAGCATGTTTCCGTATTTTCAGTCCAATTTTCTCGTCTGCTCTCACAGTTAACCCCCTCCCCCCTCTGTAAAATGTCAGCCATAGGTGTCCACCCCTCAGAGTGTCTTCTCAGACGAGACCACGCCCAGCCGTCGCTCCGAGTGTACGTCCATTGGCCGCTTGCTCAGGTCTCTGCTGTGTAGGGACGCTTCTTAACACCAAGCCATAGCTACAAGACAGAGAAGAGAGTGTCGCCGCCCAGCTACACGGGCGAGGTAGGGCGGAACTGTTGGGCGGGGAACATTTCACGGGGTGTTAAGACGTCGGCAGTGTACCCCCACCCCTCCCCCTCCTGACCGACCACCCTCCTGGGTCGCAGGTCGTGAATTACCCAGGCTGCAGCGACCGGCCCGACCCGATGGTGCCTCTGTGATACGGTCGTCTCCAGGTGTTGGGTGTGGGGAGGGGGGACACGGGGCTGACCCTGTGACCTCGAGTGTCTCCGCAGACTCTTGTCCGCTCTGTGACCCACGTCGAGACTCTCGCAAAAATATGGACTTTTAGAAGTGAAATCCTTATAAACCGAACTGCCGAGGAAATTCTTCGTTTGATTATAAATAATTTTCATGAAAAAAATACAAAATACAGGGTTGTCGCGTTTCATGATATTTGTACTTTTAGAAGTAAAATAAATATAACCACATTTGCCAAGGAAACTGTTTTAAAATTAAAAATATTGTTCTTATAATAAATTGAAAAGTTTGTACTTGATACATTACAAGTAAATTATAGTTTTGGAAGGGAATCCTTGGAAACTCGGTTGCCTGAAAATGCTTTGTAAAATTACAAACGTTGTTCTTGTAAAAAGGGCAAAGTAGATATTTGTAACGTTACAAATTATATAGTCTTGTATTTGTAATTGCAATGGGAAAATTTTTCATTACAATTATGTATTATACTCCGAGCACGAGAATTAACTAAATCGCAAAGCAACTCTTGAATAAATGTTACATGTAACATTTTTGAATTAAACGGTTAATATGCGTAACGAGATTCTAACCTACTTTCAAACAATTATGAGCTCACTTTTTCACGAGACCAAGTCAATCTTACATTCGGCTCACTTGTTTCTAATTATGCATTCAATTATTTGCTGTAGAATGTAATTTATATGAATACTCGCTTTATTCCAGCAAAAAGCATACCACAGGACATAAACTATGTATGACAAAATCACTTGTAACTTTACACTACTTTGCAGTTTTACAAGGAAACATTTGTACTTTTACAAAGGTTAGTAAAAGGATAAACAATACCTTGCAAGTTTTACAAAGAAGTATCAAGTGCTGTGACATTATTTGTTCAACATCGGTAAGATGTTCCACAATCAAGCATGTCACCGACCAACATAATATACTTTAATGTAAACAAAAGCGTATGATGTTTGATGTCAGCTATCCTAAAACGTTTATCATTAGCTATTCGTGAAGTTAAGAGTCATTATCAAAAGTAAGTAGAGAGTATTCCACTTTTTTTACATTAAAGTTAGCTTTTTGGTCAGTGACTTATATTTAATTGTGGGACATCCTATTGATGTTCAACAAAATCTTTAAAACGTAAAGTTTATTTTATAATATTCAGTCCATACTGCTACAAAAACGCGATTTTTTCTTAGTTTTTTATGTATATATATTTTTTAAGTCTTAAAATCAGATAGAACAGACAAGTAACTATTTTAGTATTTCAAAGTGTTTTTTTTAAGGTTTTAAATTCTTTTTATCTCAGACAGATGGCATTTTTTTTCATAACGGTCAAGAAAACCTGAACATAGCTATAACATTTTTGTATGTGTGAATAATTTCAAATGCTTCGGAAGTCTGTAAGGAGGTGAGAACTGAACTGAAAGTTTGCGTTATATTCGTACATTTATACAGTTGAAGCTAATAAAAGCGTGTTAAAATTCACCCATAGTAGAGGTCATAACTTATTATATGAAACAGTTAAATATAAACCTGAAGTTACTGATCTTGTTGAGTAATTAGGGGTGCAATCAGTGGATGTTCACGTTGTGTAGGATACACCTCCAAAGAGAAAGATATATATTAACAGTCAACATCCGTGCCATCCCACAGCAATTTAAGAACATTAAACTCTAAAAAATAAATATTCGCAGTTGGTTTGTCGCCTTGTGGCGAGATCATTCCTTTCTGCTTCTCTAGACTACCATTTCCAAACTATTTCTGGACCTTCCAACCCCCTTAACAGTCATTAAATCATTCTGCAAAATATCCCTCTCCCTCGCAGACTTCACAAGCATAGACGAAGCCCGAGGCGACGCGGGGTGTCATCAACTGAATGACTGGAACATACCACTTCCTACTCTCGTCTAAAAAGTACTAAGTATTTCTTACTAAATGTGTGCGTAATTTTAAACCAAGTGTCAATACAGATGGCCTCTGTACCCTGCTTGTCCTCAAATAACGTCATGAAATTTGCTCACTCTCTTCCCCCAGAGAGCTGTGAATTATGGCTTCTAGCCCACTGGCAACACTCGTAGATTCATTCACGGTCGGCGAACCTGGAGCCCATCATTGCTGTGGGTGGTAGGATAACAGTTAATAGCGAATAAAACATCGGGTCATTTGCGCGGATGTTAAATGCGGGCGACAGGCGGCCGCTAGATGCCAGCTCATACGTCAGCGATGTTTAGTTAATGAACAAAACACGTGCGGCCAGCCTGTGAGGCGAATATTGATTGCTCAGCCGGCTGAACGCTAAATTTAGTTCACGTTAATTAAGTTAAAGCCTGTCGGAGCTGTGAAAGGACGGCTCCAATAACGAACGTTAAATTATTTAGCAGCGCGCGCCAGATTCGCAACGCGACGAGTGAGTATGTCGAGTCTGAACTGTCAGCTGTGAACACAGACATCAGAGAAGTCTCTTATCAGTCTATGACATACTTCAGCGCTTCCAAAAATGTCCTGTCATTGAACCTACCATTAGCTGATCTATTTCCATGTTGCCTGAAACATGTTCCAGTTATTTTACAAGGAATTCAAGTTAACATATTTTACTTTCTTGGACCAACGTATAGAGCCTTAGATTTTACATAAGCCAAAAAAAAAATATTGAAGAAAATTTGGAACCGTTATTCTATAACGAGATTATTTGCACGTATGTTGTAACTATAGCGCATCAGAATTGGTGTTTGTACGTACAACTGCTAAACTTATAACTTTATGCGTTAACGTAGTGAAATAACACCTGGTTAAAGCCATGCTTCTGGGTTTTGTACAACGCAGGAAACCTGCTAGAAATATGTTATGGTCTCCTTACATTGCTAAACCGGCCTTTTTCAGACTTTTTCAGAAAGTTGGAAAAATATCTGCCTGAACTGTAAAATAAAAACACAGAATCATTCGTATGACTTGATGCATTGCTTTTCACAAAATAATTCATTTCTAAACTTACGATTTACTACGAACTTAGAGGTTATCCTATTGAAGTCACGTGTAAGAAAAGGTTTCGTTACATATTTTTTTTATTTATTTAAACAATTCATAAAAGACATTTAATCAAATTGTATCATGCGTTTAGTAATACCCTCATTGTTAGCATTGTGCAAATATTATTGCTCTTGTTGGGGTTTTTGATAGAAAATTCGGTTTATTTTTTGTTTTTATCTTTTCCTTTTAAGTATATCTGACTTTTCAACTAAGAATGCTTTGGCACCTCCATTTTCTTAATTCACTGACAGAAAACCATTACATTTTTTCAAAAAATGTAATATTTGATTCCGAAAACAGCTAAGACATTTTGGTATTCAGGTTTAAAGTCACTTCCTTCTTTTTTTTAACTTTGTGTGGTGTTGGGGCTAGAAAGCTTAGCCTTCTCTTTCTGATCATTGTCAAGTACACCGATTAACAGTTTTTTATACCCGCTTCGTGTTTTATGTTCCACTATTTCACAGATAAGTATATATATATATATAAAGACGGACATGCTACAAAAAATTACACGCGAAAGCGCATGTAAATGTACGTTTGTATACATATATGTGTGTACGTATGTATATATGTGCATAGTACATATGTATGTGTTGTATAACCAGTTACTGCAGTCAGGCATATCAATAGCCAATAGCACTGCATGTGTATAGTTATATTTCAATTTCGCGAAGTCTTAATATCCTTGAGCTATATATAATTTACATTCAATCAGATTAACATCGCTAATGAATTTGTCATATTCACTTCCATAAACATTTCCGTTCACGAAATTAGACTAAGTACGACCACAATGTTTCCTGTATTTATAGGCTCGATTGTGTTTTAAAAAATTCATGTATTTCCAAAACGATAACAAGTCGAAAGTTAACGAGGAAATATTTGCAATAATTTGCAATTTAAACAAGAAAATGGTTTAAATAGCTCTGCTAGCGTTTTATTTAACCATAACATGAGTTTTTGCACATTTAACACGTTATCATACAGGACCACTTGATAGTTCTTCCCTTACCTCGTGAGACATAGTGATTTTCGCCGATTCTTAATTTAGTTTTTTTTAATAGGGTGAATATGATGTACACATGTGGCTGGAAATATTACACAATAAGCAACTATTTCATCTATAAAACACGGGTCTGAACAATAAGGACAAAACAAGAGCATGTGTAATATGGCAATCATATGTTAGTTTGGACACCCCTTGAATACACATACCCAATACCAAATGTCACTTCTCAGTAAGCCTTCTGTATTCTTCTGTTTCGTCCAGTTTTAACGTCTGTGATGTCTTCGCTGTTGACATCCAATCTGGTGAGTAATCTTGTCTTCATCTCAATCATTGTCTGTGATATATTTATTGTTTACCTGAGATATTTAACTTCTCCGAGTTATTTAGTTTGGTTTAGTTGTTCATTTGTCTGTCTTTGTTTTTTATCTTAAATAATTCCTTATGGGGTTCATTATGTTTTTTTTATATTTTATTTGTTTTTTTTTTACTGTAGCCAATCTTGGCTGGGTTTTATTTTGTTTACGTTTTACTTATTTTTTCGTCTCTAAATAGTGCAGCAATAGCATATGACCACAATTGTATACCTGGTGAGATATGTGAGTACAGAAGTTGTAAAGGCAAAGAGCAAGAGGCAATGGACGACCCAGCTCCTCGCAGGGCTGTATGGAGGATGATTCTCGTATAACTTTATGGAACCGATTGTTTCTATTCTGAAGTCTGCTCTATGTGGATTGTGATTGTTCTACTGTCATGGGACGATGTGGTACAGCCACCTCGCCTGGAGATGTCGGCGCCGCAGCAAGGTGTGCGGCTGTGTCTAGCAGGTTGCCTTAACGACAGGGGCAAGGCCAACAGGCACTCTATTATTCAGGAGTCGACGGGCGTTAAAACTTTCATCGGGCGATAGCTACAGCACCACTGGGAGATACACCTTCGAGTTCCACTTCACCCTGCCCTTCTCCTCTGGTCAAGAAGTGGGGGGGGGGGTTAGTAGGGAGGGGTGTGTCCTAGTCATGTCCGCACACGACGACGTTCTAGGTCCGGACAAATTTAGTTCTGCCCCAGGGTGGAGGGAGAAGAGTGAAGCGTGTGACGTCATAGGCCAGGGGAAGGCACATCCACCGAGTGACTACATTCTCCGCCTCTTCACTTTGATCTGAGCTGTTATAAAAGTGGTTCTACCGGTTCAAAGAAAATATTTAGAAATGCCATTACCTAAAGAAACTAGTGCAGCACCAGAAAATATCTTGTAGAAGTGAACGTTCTTTAAAGCCGTTCAAGTGTGAAACTAATAATATTATTTGGGTACGAAATTGTCAGTTTCGTAGACGTCAGTTGTGGGAAAAATGTTTAGCATGAATAGTATTCAAATAACGGCATATCAAAGTCAAAATATGCTCTACGGGCGCATCCAACTAAGGAAAACTATCAGACATACTAAAATGAAATAATTTACTCTAATATCAAATGTAGCGGCCTAATGGACAAAAGCTATTAAACCATTGAAACGGCGCATCTTAGTATTTTTCAAATATTTCTGGAAATAAGGCTTGCAATGTCAAAAACTAGTGACATCTTAGGTGTAATCTTTGAAAGAACTGTGCAATGGGAGTGCATGACTGGATTTGTTTATATGGACATACTCCATTGCGAAATAATTTCGCAATGGAGTATGTCCATACAAACAAATCCAGTCATCTTAGGTGTACTTAAAACGAATACCGATTTATTTCATTCAAACATTTTTTTAACCAATAGTGGCATTCATCCTGATTACAACGATACCAAGTTTATAGCAATGCGAACTGTCGACTCATTGTGATACACGTGTGCAGTAACAAGTGTGCATCCCTTTCTACGACGCGACGATTTCTTACAAGGGTGGAGAGTTCAAGCGACGAAACCTCTCCCTTCCACGCCCTTCCTCATACTGAAGTGCGCGGGGAGTACGCACTAGCCTTTATACAGTATCTGCTACCGCGTTAGCTGTATATTTACGTGATTCAGAGCATATATTCCGAGTATCATAAAAATATGAGAGTGCTGACATTCACTAGTCTTGAATAGACTTAAAGAAACTACTTATATGTTAAACTGTGTTTCTTGGCGGTATGTAATCGAAGGTGTCAAGTTTCTTGTACCTTTCACGCCAACCTCTAAGTTTACGAAAATCGGTAAACCGTGTCGTAAGGTGGTTGCTGAAATCTGCAACCTGCCCTTACCTGAAGAGATCCAAGAAGATCGAAACACGAGTACGTCATTCTTATCCTTGGACGGCCTTGCGGTATAGGATACGAATTGATATTTCCAATTGCTATATTCCCACCGCAGCGGGTGGTGTATTGTGCGGAGCACACGCGGCCTAAAGACGCACTCTTGAACATGACAGATACCAGCTATTGGTCTCCGACCGATTCTCACCTCTAACGGGGGTGGTTTCCGAAGTTGAAGTTCCCTAATACGGACAGGAGATTTAAACTACTAACAGTTCTAAGTGGGGTGATTTTTATAACTCGATTTTCAAGGATTTCCTTTGTAAAATGTAAAACAAGTGAGAGCGTAGTAGTACGATAGGGTTTACATATTAAGTAATTGTAAAACGGTCAATTACTGTTGTCAAAGTCATAGCAGGCTTCTTTTCCACTCGGCCACATGAAGTGAAAATGTTCTTGTACTGAACTCTTAACACTTTCACTGCCATGTAGGTAGTCAGTATGACTAGACGTCCACATTATTAGTGGAAAATAATTAACATTTCAGGAAGAATACAAAGTAAGTAAATCATAACTCTGATTGGCATGATTTCTCCCCCCCCCCCTTTTTTTTCTCCATCAAGCTCTCTTTCACTCTCTCTAAAACGTAAAATGACAAAGTTAAAATTTCTACTAACATTTAGAGAAGCAAAATAATGTCATACCTAACAAATACTGTAGCTGACCTTCGTCCTCATGTATGTCTGCGAAATATATATTTTGTCCCGGTAATTGTCTGTGCTACATAAATGTTGAGTTTTCAGGTATTGCGTTTTCATTTCTAGAAACTAACATTGGCAATATAACTTCTTAGAGGAAATTATTAAAAAATGTATGGCTAACAAGAAAATAAAAAATTTAAGAGTAAAGGAATTTTGAAAGAATAGAAAACAATCAGCATTTCCGATAACAATGATTACGTAGTAAGATTATACTCATTACTTTACTGGGCAGCCTTCACGCTTATTCTATAAAATTGTGCTTACTGAAAGTAAAGTACTTCACAACGAAGAGAGCACAAGCATTTAACACAGTATTTCAAATAAAGTGCAACAATTGCTAAAGAAAATTAACAAACAAGAGATACTAAAGAAAACTGTAACAAAGACGTACCTGGTGTGAGGATGATACTGGTTAAGTGTTATTGGTGAGAAACGGTTAGAGGTTTCTAGTGAGAAGAATGTTCCTGAAGTCTTATCTGCAAACTGCGTGTATTCACAGTTTCCCAGTGATCCTACATTGATTCAAATTGTATGATTTACTCCATCAGGAATCACTAAAAAAAATGCAGATTACATAAGCAAAATAAATTCATAGACTGGATTTGAGATTTTGACTATTTCAAAGAGTAAAGAGAATTTTCTTACCTAGATGTAAAAAAAAAAAAAAAGTAACGAGAAATTTTCAATCTTGATGTACAAAACAGCTAAATTTTCATTAAATGTAATTCAGATTTTTTTAAATAATCTCTAAAGCTCAATATAAGCATGTGACAAAACAAAGAGCATTAGCACAACAACGGGGATTTATCTTGAGACCTTGAGATCGTCACGATAACACACTAACCATTAGCCCAACGTGAAAGTTTAAATAATAGGGTTGCCGTTAATATAACTTTTCGTTGGTGTACACAAGTGACGTATTGGTATTTTGTGCAAAGAATAAACATTCTGTTTATTGAGAAGCGTGAATATTTCAAGTCAGCGCAACTTCTTAGAGTACAACAGAGCGAAACTTAACATTAATAAAAGTCAGCTATCCACAACAACAGAACATCAGGACTGCTCATTACTCTGTAGTCCTACTGAAAATATTACTATGCATTCAAGTGTAAAGTATCAAAACACATACGTCCCTTTTAAAAAAACGAGCAGTGAAAAAATTAATAGCATGCTATTAATTACACATAGACTAAAATCATGTGAAATCACTAGAATTGCATTCTCGGTTACTGATTTCAACTGTACCTTTCGAATTACAGATTGAATATTAGAATTTATACTGACGAAATAGTGAAATATTCGTACTATTTCAGTTTGTTGCCCCAATCTGTTGTTTACTATTTTCCTTCTTTTTTTTTTAATCGAAGCACAGATTTTCCCGTGATAAGCCTTGCAACTTATTGAATTTGTGAAAATTTCACTAGAGTGTTAGTGTGTAACCCTGAACAAATTACTGGGCAAATAAACTCGGATTAAATAACAAGTAAATTACAACCGGAGACGTTCAATGGGCTGGAAAATAAAACTTTAACCAGCAAATACAGGTTACACTAAGTCAATAAGCAATCAGATATTTCTGATGACATGTTTTATTATGAAGTAAAGGAAAATTATACTTTAGAAAATTATGCACTATCGAAAAAAACTGGTGCCATTCCGCGACAGGTTAAGTAGCTGAAATTCACTACCTCCTCACTCAAAACATTAACATAGCTTAGTACAATATATGAAATGTTTAAATATTTCCCCATACGAACTTCCTCTAATGTTTCTTGTACAAAGGGCTTCTGAAGTTCATAAAGATCGAAGTGGCACTCGGCTAATGTCGTATTTTTTCTGCTTTCTTTCTCAACGTCTAGATAAATAAAGTTTTATTACAATTATTATGTTACCTGGAACATGGCACAAGATGGCTAGGCATAAATAAGTACTAGTTTGTACTAAGTTACGCGTGTAATTAATTATATTAATAATTGACAAAGTTCTAGTGAAAAAAGCCTGAAATTATTACGCTGAAACTGTCTACCGTATATCAACACAATTCCAGGAACTAGGATTGTAATAATTAATAGGAAATTAGTAGTTCATATTAACTGGAGAAAACTTTTAGTGCGTCCTCCCACCGTCGTTTCAAGCTCCCTCAAAGCAAAGTTTAACTAATAAAAATGGACCCCTTCTTCAAAAGACTCAAGTTATTATAATTTCCTAAGTTACAACACAGCCAGTATGAAGGCGGCAGACACAATAATGATACTGGGCCTGAGAGGGGGTCTTCCGCATGTCTTGATGTCTTGGGAGAAAACAACAGACGAAGAATGGCGTCGGAACGCGTTCATGAAGTAGAACCCGCACTAATCCACAACATACTCCCCTCAGACATAATGGACTGTGCGGGCAACGATGAGTGAAACCTCACCGCAACCAGATAGGCATCGTATTCTCGGCCAAATCACTCGATTTATTATTTTCAATTAATACTTCATGCCAATACGAACAAAATATAAATTACCGAAATTGTTAAAAATGTGTTTAGGAGGTGGTCTAATCGAGATTTAAAACTAAATGAAAATTATTCAGAGAAATGAAACAGGGCTCGAATTAGCTCTTAAAATGTATGTTGTCAGCTGATCAATAGAATTTACGTCTCACATTACTCAGTTAACTACGTAGCAATATTATATCGAATGTAATTTTTTACGTAACTGTGATATGTTTCTTGGCGGAGCGTAATCAAAGGTGTCAATTTTCTTGTACCTTTCACATCAACCTCTATGTTTACTAAAATCTGTATACCGTGTGATAAGGTGGTTGATGAAATCTGCAACCTGCCCTTACCTGAAGAGATACAAGAAGAACTGAACCTTGGAAACTACCCCAGTTAGAGGTGAGAATGTCGGAGACCAACAACTGGTATCTGTCATGTTCAAGAGTATGTATTTAGGACGTGTGAGCTCTGCTCAGCGAACCACACGCTTTGAGGGGAATATAAAAATTGGAAAATCCAATTCTTATCTTAACCGTACGGCCGTCCAAAGATAAGAATGACGTACTCGTGTTTCGATCTTCTTGGATCTCTTCAGGTAAGGGCAGGTTGCAGATTTCAGCAACCACCTTACGACACGGTTTACACATTTGCGTAAACTTAGAGGTTGGCGTGATAGGTACATGAAATGTACACCTTATAACTGTGATACCATTACACTCGCCAGTACATTTCTGCTGCGCTTTTCTATGCGTCAGATCACAGATTATCATACACGCTCTGGTGAACTCACGGCAAATGAAAATCTACAAAGAAACAGGGGATCAAATGCCGTGGTTAAACTGTCCCTCTAATAGATACAATAACCTATGAAGAAATACACTAGGTTCGAGGATAATATGACAGTGTAGTCTAGTTTGCAGCGCAATGAAATTTCTAAAACATTCTTTTCCAAATAATGAGCGGCTGAGTGGGTTCAAAGATTATGACGAGATCGCTTAATAAAACCCACAACTAAACTGCGTGATGCAATAAGCGATGAAGATGTAAGTCAAAGCAGCTTCACTTGCATCAGCATAAACGACCACGAGAACATGGAAACAAGGAAGAGAAGGATGGATCGTTACAACGAGGAAGTTTCGTCCTTACGTTCCATCGCGACACAAAAGTTTCCTCTGGGATTTGGATACCGAGGCACGACGAGGAAGAGGGGCGAGTGGAATATTCTCGCTTGATCTCTCTTGAAGGGAGGAACTAGTATCTGCCATGTCCCCAGGGCCACGCCAAGTATCTCCCTCAGCTGCCGGGTATAAAAGTAGAACAAAGGGCAACTTCGACTTGGGATGAGTATTGAACGAACCTCACAAGACAGACCCGAGGAGCGGAGATGATGTATTGATGATCCCTGGAAACTTGAGATACAGTCTGGTGACCTTGTAGAAGCTTCCCTCCCCCTTCCCCACCCAGCAGGGCTATCATTGGTCCTTAGAATGTCGCGGGAGTTGTGGGGAGTACACATATTTCCCTCCGTCGTAGTTCCTCGTGTAGACACTACGGCTGGTTGGTATTCATGGTCGTATTTGCGAGGAAGATGCGGGCCACATTCTACACGTTGGCAAGAAAAGATAAGTGTAAACAGTTTGTGTGTTGTTTCCGCGGCGCAAGTCCTCTCAAGATGTCCGGACGTAACCTACACGACTCGCAACCAGCTAACTACAATCAAAGGCAGATAAGATGGCCGATAGCTTATTGACAACCTTTTTCTTTGCCTTTAAAATACCTTTTTTTTAAATGTTACAACACAATTAATATTGTTTTAGTTTCATAGTGATAATTACTATCCGATGTTTCATACTATGCTTGTGTTTCAGTTTTAACATAGACAAGCACTCCAGTGAAATATTTACACGAATATCCGTCATTATATCGGCCTCGTCGGACTCGCAAACACTGCGTATTACAGAGACGAGTGAAATTCGTCCAAGAATGAGAAAAGTATCCCAAGAGATGTTTAGGAAGACAAGGTTCTCTCTACATTATTTGCCACAGTAACTACTCCTTAACTTACTTATTCTTTGACATTACTTCGACTGACGGTTTCCCTGCTAGATATGTTACCCGCAATACATCGAATTATCTTCTCGAACTTTTGATTTTTACCTGCAAAGTCAGCTTACAGGTCATAGGTAACATGGCAGTATTAGTTGACCTTAGTTCGTTATACTTTGCGGTATTGTTTGCATGGCTTTGTATATGCTGGTAGTTGCGTGGTTCCAAGATTTTCACAGCTTTTCTCTCTCTCTCTCTCTCTCTCTTTCTCTCTGCCTTTGAGTATTCTGGTACTGTGACACGTGACATGTTCAATTCGCCTGTAAGCTTTTAAACCAGGTCTGAAATTATTCACCCGGTTATAACAGAATACAGGTAATAACATGTTTTCCATGTGTTTACATGTCTTCCAAGCAAATAAAACTATTTAGCAGACTGTTTATCTTACGGGAATGAAATCTTCCTCTTGAACAAATATACGGACTAACAACTTAACCGTATTTTTGTAGTAAATGAATGTGTTTTATTAATGCAGAGCTTGTCTTCAGAATATTTTTACTAAATTATTATAAATATCCATATCAATTGCAGCAAAGAATATGTTTTAGAGTATATTTTGTAAGAAGTATTTTCGTAGTTTTCCGTTGACTCAGACTACGAATGTGTAAAGGAAGTGTTGGTGTATGAAAGAAGTGGATGACGGGGAATGATTGCGTATAGAAGCAGATGAAGGCAGGGTCGGGAAGTGTGGAAGCAGGGTTCACTGGACGGAGATGAAGAAGGCAAGGACGGGAGGAGACTTGATGGACGGAGACATCAAAGGACAGCTCGACGACCGCAGTTCCAGCATGAATGTTACATGTGGCCAGGGGAGAAGACAGCAGAGGAAAAGTGTTACAAGACACACGAGGTGGTGACCGTAGGCTTCCTCAGCGACCTGAGAAGTAGGTCGTGACCCCTGGTGACCTTGAACATACCACTCGAGTATTTGCTGTACTTTCGTGGTTGGGTAACTAGTCGTCCAACTCTTCCTTGAGGACTCGCAGACCTGCATGGAAACACTGACACTCGCGCCACCTTGTCAAGTGTACAATATCCACGAACAGGCAGTTTTCGCAAAAATATTTGTCAACCTGTTTGTTTCAATATCTTACATTTCTTCTTCGTGGTCAGTGATTGCGTGTTTCATCTCTCAGCGTCTTGTGGTTCTACCAGCCAATCACAGACGTGTAGTGTCACAGTAACCTTGTTCTGATTGGCAGAGATATATAAGTGATGCCTCTACAAAAAAAAAAACAAGCTGCAAATAACTATGAAGCAGAGCTGCATATATGCGCATAAAGGATTGTTGAAACAAAGTGGCGCCAAAATATTTTCGTGACATTTTACATTCTCTACACGTAACCATTCATTGGAAAAGCATCCGATGAACACGTGACTGAGTGACAAGTGAACACATGACTATCGAGTCCAGGGTCGTTGAACCCGCTAGGTTTCCGGGTTGCTAAATGTTGTACACCACGGTCTATGAAGGTAGAGGTCTTGACACTGAGGAATATAATGTGACTCCCTTCTTGTCGCCGAGCGCTAGTAGTAATTTGGTGGAAGATTTGTCTTGTTCTTGTATTTGGCTTAGCTTAAAATGTGAAGTTGTTACCGAAATTGTGAGTACTATATCGAAGAAAAAAATGGGAACGTAATTTTGTATTGGAACACATTTTTTACAACAATAAAATTTAATTTTTCAATCTTTTACATGTAGATGCACATTGCAACGATTCTAAAATTTTGTAGAGCACGAAATATAGTTTTTGTTCGAATATGTTCACTAAAACAATAATACACTATATATTTCTTCAGACAACTTTTATAAACAGTTCCACACATGCCAATGCATCTGTGGACATGGAACATATATATAATATATCAGCTTATTTTATTAACATTATTTTATGTAAATAATTGCAAAAATGTTAAAACGCGAGATGTAAACAAGACAAATCTTCCACCAAATGACTACTAGCGCTCGGCGACATGAAGGGGTCACTTTCTCTTGCTGGAGAGCATACGCAGTGTCAAGGCCTCTTCCTCTTAGACCGTGGTTGTACACGGAATATTGCTGTTTATAACGCCAACCAGCCATGTACGAACATCAAGTGCGGCGCGTACAGAGTTCTGTGTGCGTGGTCTAAATGAGTAATTTTACTGTTTAATGTAATACAGCTGAGAAATACTTCGGTCGGAACTATACTTTAGCACTTGGCATACGCAGTTTACGGACATGAAGTTAAAACGGTAAATCAATCTTGATTATATATTTCTCAGTGAATCAACTGTAAACAAAAGTGTTTTAAAGACGACTTATTCTACATGAAAATTTCTGAAAATGTGTTGTCACATGGGAACTGTGATAGCTTCGTATTTATAATATTTAAAATGTAGTTCTAACATTCACATTGATACCATGATGCATCAAAACGTCTATTTCTTCTGACGATGTTACGTTTGTCGTACCTGCGACAAGACTTCCGTCTCGGCCACGTAATTAATGTGCAACTGACGTCCTAACAATTCAGTGGACAATTTAACTGAATATAACGTAAGTTCGTCATATACATTCATAATCTGGCCTCCCCTTGCTAATAAAATCTGAATCGTAATGATTATGAATAAGTTCCTAACCCCAACGAACGAGTATTAAGTGGTATGTTATCCTTTAACACGTAATAATTTAATAATCCTCTTCCTATCTGAGTGACATTATATTTTAAAAGCATAACCATAGTGACTTTTCGAACAGGAGATATAACTTAAACCCATATATGATTGTGTTAGCTAGACAATTGGCTCACAACTTACTTGACATTTCTTGGGGGGTATATGAGCCATTGATAACAAGCAACATACTTCAGGCCAATTCATGTTTCACACAACAATCAACTAACATATAATGCTCTCTTTAGTAAACATTAGTTTGTGAAGTCTAGTCTAAAGGTTAGTAAAAATCTCACTTTTTTCCCTACATTACACTATTGTGAGGACATGTTCATGAAGTATCTTTACTAAGACTTTCTCACTTTGTTATATGTGTGAACACGGTGTTGAGATAGATCTATAGTAGAAATAATGCATATTATTTCGAAATCTTTGAATGTATGTCACAATGGGACTCTATAATAAGAATGTATGGGTTTTTGAACGTACTCCATTGTTTTGATATGATTTGTTGATAAAAACCTGCAAAGCTATAATCATGTAAACTCATACCAAGACAAAAGTCTGCTCAGTTGGTGTTTTGTGATTTAATTCCAATTCATGATTTCTGGCATTCCTTGTTGGCTGAAACCTGTGTCGTCTGTTGAGTTATAGTCATTTGTTTGGTGTCCATTGCTGTCTTTGTTGCATTCCATATGAACTATATTTAAATTCTGTGTTTATTTTAGTAGATGTCTGTTTGTTTTATTGCAAATTGGCTGACATTCCAGTTGGAAATTCCTTGGTTAGGAAATCCTTTTTGTTAACTCTTCCGCATCAAGTACATCAGTATATTTATATACGCTCAGCTGTCCTGTTACCTTTGTGGCTTGCAAAATTGTCGTATTACAGGTTTGTATCAATAAATCGTAGCAATTGCGTATGTCCATAAACAATTACGTTCTTATTACTTGTAGCTAACCACTAGAGCGAATCCGACTTTGGGTTTGACGAGAGAATGGTTTAATCGAAGATTTGCACCGTACTTCATGTGGTTGGCAAGGTGAGAAGAAATGTTCTTGGTGTGTCTCTCCATCTTGCTAATTATACGGCCACTTAAAAATTAGCGTCTGGTTGTAGTTAGGAGGGACGTGGCGCATTTTACCAAGTACGTGCCTGGACCTGCGGCCAAGAACAAGCGCCTAATTACTGTAAGTGGGCGGGATTTAATTACTCGAGTACTCCAGCGTCTGGTCCCCTTTTTTCTAACTTGCTTTTCCTCTGTTCCCTCACTAGGGCAGATGCTTTCTTCCTCGTCGTCTTGCGAGCTTGTCCAGAAGCACTGCTACTGCATCTTGTCTGGGAAATGTGGCTTTACATCGAAGGCAACTTTGGAACAACGCAAGCTTACAGATTGCGATCTCTAGCTATATGTCATGCTAAGATTCCTCGCTCGCATCTCACATGGGGGTTCCGTGTTTTATTCCAGGTGGGAATATTACATGCAGGAATCGTACCGGATGATGCCGTTGGCCAGCGGGTTTTTTTCGGGGACATCCAGTTTCCTGTGCACCCTCATTCTAGCGCTGCTCCATTATCACCTCACATCGTGCCTTATCATAGCTGCTAACATCGCAGAGCTGATAAATCTCTCTATGCATCAATACACTTCAAAAGACTCAGCATTTGTAACTGCAGACACCATACCAAGGCATGATTCTGAATAGTTAGAATATTTACGTGTGTACACTACTCGAACTTAGTCCCATAAGAAGGTGTTTTTCCTTTCTGCCCATTGATAATGCGCGAGTGCATACTGTGTGTTCACAACATAATAAATGCTTATTTTTGTCTGTGTAACGTCTTCTATAAGGTGCAAAATGCGTTAGTGAACAAACCTTTTTTTCTTTGAGTAATTAAATGTTGGTAAGAAGTCGAGACCCGGATAACTCACGGATTCACCAACTTCGTACAAGATAGACACTGAATGAGAGAGGATACAGAACACGTCAAGAGTTTTGATGTGAGGTCGCGCAACTTGTAGGGACGATGTTGTTTCATTGGTCTATCTGCGCTTGACTTTTTACTCGGTAGATCATTACTGAGCTTTGCGGAGATGAACTTGGCGAATTATATAACAGTCGTAAACACATTTCCTTTGTTTTCTTCGTATTTTCGAAATTAAATACCGTGATGCATAAATAACCACGGAATTCACAAAATACCTATAAAAATTTGTATTCATTTAGTGGTTGTTTAAAAAATAAATATGTGTATATGTGCTAAAGTATTGCTCTTTTCATATCGGCCATGGCAAACAATACAGCCACTGGTTTTGGGGGGAAATAATTATGCACCAGCTGACATCAGTGCCTTCCATGCACATCTGCAGGTTTGCTTCGTGGGTTTTGGTATATTATGTTATACTCTGTCGCATCAAAGAATTCCATTTTTGACGATTGTATTGGCATTTGTATTTAAAGCAGTTTCCATGTAAAAAGCTGTTTTACCTCTGCCTCATTTGTTTTGTGGTAAATTGCACTCGGCTGACTGTCGAATTGTGATATATATATATATATATATATATATATATATATATATATATATATATATATATATATACACACGTCTGCCTTAGGTAATATATATATTAGTTTTTGACTGGTCTGAACATTACCACGTGTGCACAGAGATACAGGGAATACATTTCATTTTAATAAACTGCACAGTTTTTCAGTCAACTTAGTTTTTTTCTTCAGAAATCACCTGTGATAGAAGAACGCGTTTCTTTTACCACTGAAACAGCTGTAAAAAGGATGCCAACACAACTGTCAATAAATGGAATTCATTCATGAGACAGACTGTACGTGCAAATACGTCTGTTATTTGACTGTTGCAGTCAGAACAAGCTCACTGCGATGCCACACGTCTATTATTTGCTGGCAAAAACCAAAGGCGGTGAGAGTTTAATATATCCGATCATTGACCTTGAAGCAGAGTTGCAGGTGATTACATAAGAAACTGAAACAAGTTGGCCATTGTACTACAAATCGGTGACTCTACCAATCAACAAGTTTCCTGCGAGAAGAGAAATAGTGAGAATAAATTTTTTCCTAGCAGCAGTGTTGTGATATTCTAAGAATACAGTAGAATTCCTACGAGAGGCTTTCGTGCATCATAATATTACAACACCTCAACTCGTTACTTCAGCCATGACTGGACATGTTAAGAACTCGATAAATCTCCCAGTCTTGCTCGTGCGTATATTTCCTGGTCGTGTCCAAGGAGAGATTGGCAAGCGTAAAAATGCGGTGAACGATTTACGACTTGGAGCGAAGAAAGTTCTGCCCAATAGCAGGAAGGCTGTAACCGTTAAAGGTGCTGAGCTGCAGTATCAGCGGACAACCATTCAACGTCTCCCTCTAACATCCTATATACGCAGGCTATCATCCGCCTTCACGCACCCGACACTTCGCTGAACCGCCATTCCATCGTCCTCGGATCATAGAGATGACCACGACATTCGCTGCAACATGGCAACCATGCCTTCTTCGTTTCTGCATCTACGCGCAGTTAGTTTCCCGGAAAGGTGTGGGTGGAAATGGTTTTAAGGTCATACGGTTATCTGAAATATACTAAGAAATATGCTACATGATGGCATTTATAGGTATCTAAATGACAGTTTCAAAAATACGCTATCTCAAAAGTCGAAATTTTCTGGAAAAAGAAAGAAAATATTTCAGTGTATGTAATTAACTTGGGCAAGTAAATTAATGGATGCTAGTTGTTACCACACATACAATATATTAAATAAATTGGTGAGTAAGCACCGGCGTTTAAATTAATTCAGGTAAATAAAAAATCGGCAACATTTGTCGGTTTCAGCGCCTGATTAAATTAATTATTTTATTTTTGTTTTGAACTGGTAAATATATTATTGTCAAACTATTACTGACATATTACTGATGTTACTGGGGACATTAAAATTGCAAATACTTACCAGTTGTTTAATATTATATATTTAAATATTGAGATATATGGGTTCGAAGAAACTACAACGAGAAAATGATCCGGTGAAATCAATCATTAACGTGTTCGTATGGTTACACAGAGCCTGATAGTTACAACTGGTTACTGTAAAAGTGGCTCACAGCAGCCTGCTTCTGCAGTATAGACCTGGATAGCTGGGTCGCACGGGACGACGCCAAGGAAGTGGAAGAACGCCGGAAGAAAATTCCTCGTAAGGAGGACGACGAGACACGAAGGAAAATAACAAGGCGACCCTGGTACGTGGACGAGGGAGGAAGAGAAGAGAAGAAGGGCAAGGGTTGTGTTTCTGGGAGAAGAGGCGGGCGGGCAAAGGAATGGGCGGGGACTAAACTGTCTCTTTGTCCTTTGTGAGGTGTGATTCGATTACGGTAATCTCTTCCACGCCGGCAGAGCCGAAGCCAAGGGGTGCAGGAGGCATAGTAGGGTAAGGGTATGGGTAGCCTTCTTTGTCCTACACCTCCCCCCAATTTATTAGTCACCGGATAAGATTAGGCGCCACTTATTTCCGGGCACTTGCTTGCCCAGCGGGATGGCTTGGCGCCAGGACCTCCCCCCCCCTCCTCCTGAAGACAACGCCCTTGTCACCTGGCTCATGCTCGTCCTACTGATACCAGTGTCTTCAGACGACACCCTTCTCCTCAGGGAGTTGCCGGGGCGGAACGATTCCCACGCGCCCTGCTGGTGTCGGGCGCCAATAAGTTCTTCCAAGAAGGCCGATATTACTCAACGTCTGTCTTCTACAGAGAGCGAGCCACGTGGAGGGTAATTCAAGGGTTGTCTGGTCGCCATTGCAGACGAGTACTTTGTGCTGGTGCGTGTTTTCCCTGTGTGCCTTTCTTATTGGTGCAATCTAGCAAGCAGTGACAGATACTTTATAAACCTGCAAGCTAGACTCAACAGGGTATTCTATGGATTCAACAGGGTATTCTATGGACTCAACAGGGTATTCTATGGACTCAACAGGGTATTCTATGGACTCAACAGGGTATTCTATGAACTCAACAGGGTATTCTATGAACTCAACAGGGTATTCTATGAACTCAACAGGGTATTCTATGGATTCAACAGGGTATTATATGGACTCAACAGGGTATTCTATGAACTCAACAGGGTATTCTATGGACTCAACAGGGTATTCTATGAACTCAACAGGGTATTCTATGGACTCAACAGGGTATTCTATGGATTCAACATGCTATTCTATGGATTCAACAGGGTATTCTATGGACTCAACAGGGTATTCTATGGACTCAACAGGGTATTCAATGGATTCAACAGGGTATTCTATGGATTCAACAGGGTATTCTATGGACTCAACAGGGTATTCTATGAACTCAATAGGGTATTCTATGGATTCAACAGGGTATTCTATGGATTCAACAGGGTATTCTATGGATTCAACAGGGTATTCTATGGATTCAACAGGGTATTCTATGGACTCAACAGGGTATTCTATG
>PNEQ01031998.1:0-68655 GCA_003012365.1 Medauroidea extradentata
GTTCTCGATGATATCACGTTTTCCCCGTCGATCTCATTCCGTCGTCGCTCAATTGTAGAGCCGCGTTTCATGTCATCCTCCAAGGCCTGCCTACGGGCGCCCAGTCGTAAATCTGCATCCGAGGTTCGATACCGCGTCCCTCTGGCATCCTCTTCGTATGATATTTATGCTTAACGTAATATGGTAGGGTGAGTCGGCTGGTTTTTCTTTCTCTTATTACAATGCAGTGAAATCCGCGGCAGTACTTAGTTCATTTTGATGCATTCAGGTAGGCAAGTGGTCTTTGCGTCTCGTCGACAGCAAGATAATTGAGACGGGACCGTTGTACGGACATATAGAAAACCAACTGGGGAGGAAATGGCCGTGGCATTTTGTTAGAAACCAGTCCGGCATTTTCTTACAATGATTTCGGGAAAAATAGAAATTCGAAATCAGGGTAGTTGGAACCGGAAATCGAACCTGGGTCTTCCCCAAATGAGATATCGTGTTATTTTTTCATCATTTGGTTCGATTTGATTAATATACTATCATCCCGTACCCCGTTGATATAGTTGTCAAAGAGCATATATTTACATTTAAAGTGAACTTACCAAAATTTTTATTAAAGTGAAACTTTTACATTTTTTCCCATTGGTTTATTTTATTGCTGCACTAGAATGGTCGAGTGCTGCGAGATTTTATGTTTATTTCGATAGTAATTGAAGTAGCAATTTCCTGTTTTTATATTTCTGGACAGGCGGAGAATGTATGTTGACAATTTAAATTTAAAAAAAAAATTGTATTTTTACATAGAATTAACTGTGCGTTATAAAGTGTCACGGTCTAACGTTTTGCAAGTTGTTTAGCCGCGCACATCACTATTAAATACTGTCAGTGGAAAAATAACATGCGAAAATCGTAATAGTTGTGACCAGTGCTGGTGTAGGTTCAGACAACTCATTCGTCTAGGGTAGCATTCTACACCACACTACCTCAGATAATTTATGTCGGAAATAAGTGCACCGAGGCACATAGTAGTTAATGAAATGTATAGTTTTATAAGTCACTTTTATTTATCTGGAATGCAACAAATTTTTCCATTGGTAATTCATGCGACGACATTTGAGTCATTGCAAGGTTGTTTCCCGTAAGTCACCCACTTAGCTATCGTATTAGACTTATTTTTTTACGTTCAATTTGATAATACACCTACTTATTTGGGTACCTGTTATGTCTTTATTATACATTTTTGGGAGTTAATTTAAAAGAAATATAATTATCTCAAGAAATGGCATTTCGTAAAATTTCTGTTATTTAATTTGGATATGAACTGCTATGCTTGAACCATGTCACCCTTCTGCAGCGAGAGTTGTTGTTCATGTGTAGTTAGGAAGAAACAACTGAATGAGTGAGGTGAAGAAGGAAAAGTTTTCACTTTGGCTAACTTTTGGAAAAACAGGAAAAACAGTTTTGACACTAAACTATAAGGTGAATGGGAAAACTTTTAAATATACGTGTGTTTGTTAGGATTTAAGGAAATGGAAAATTACTTAAAAAAACACAACACCTTTTATGTTCAGAAAGTTACATGCAATCAAAGTTGAAGGAATGTTTTCCTTTTAATCTAATTGATTTCAGGACATTCTGAAACTCGATGAAACATTACTTTACATATATGTTTCCATTATAAAAGTGCTATTAATAACCAGGATAGTATATTTTATGTTATAATACCTACACTGTGCTAATCGAACTTTTACACGTCACGTTTACAACACTGTAAACTACACAAACACGACTCTCGCGGCGAATAGCCAATCATTCTATAACGCTGATGTTAAGAACGGAATGATCTCCTTTTACAGTATCGCTTAAAAATTTGATGTGTTTTAGATGCGTAAGGATTCCTAGAATATTTTCTTTCTTGATGTCAGTCAATGAAACTACATACAACTTGGCTATATCAGTTTATATTCGGTAACATATGGAATATTTTCCTTTTTCATCTCATTCAGTCAACTGCATTCGCGAAAGTAATAAAATACGAGGTTCGTATGGGCGGACTGTGGCTATTATTTTTAATTACTTTCCCTCGATAATACCGAGTTGTACCAACTCCTTCCAGGTTTGTACCGTCTTTTCCTCCCTTTCTTTCCGTCCGCCTGGTAAACTTGTTTACTTGACAGGACGATAAGTGTATGGCCCAGTCGTAGCTTAAACTACAGAATGAGGCGTGGCTATGATAGTTCTCCTACAGACTCAGTTGAACATTGTAATGCCAGGCGGCATGAAACATGCGTGAGATGCTTGGGAGATGACTAGGTAAGGTCTTGAATGGCCGGGGGGGGGGGGGAGTGGTGAAGCACGTGACCTTCGAATTGGCTTTACATGCGCGGTGCGGTCTGCATCAGTTTTCAACTTCGTATTTTTATTTTATATTTGTACCAGATGTTTTTTCTTCTTATTTTAGACATACATTGTGACTAAATTTTGCTCTTATAAATTTTCGTATCTCTCATAGTTTTTGCGTAATGACTTTTAAACGTCAAAATTTGCATTTTACTGTTTTATGTACGCCACTAAAACCAGCTGACATACCAAACTGAAAAAAACTACAGTTGATAAGGATGTTGTAGGCTATGTCTCCTATATAAAAACAAATAAGTAAAATATTTTTGTATAAAAAAAATTCCTGAAAATTAAAATGAAAATTTAAAAACTTCAAGAATTTTTCGATATCACGCAAACAATTATTTTTTTTTTGTTTTTATATAGAAAACTTCATAGTCTACAATATCGTTATTGGCTGTAAATTGTTTTCAGTTTAGTATGTCTGTTGGTTTTTGTGGTGTACTTAAAACCGCATAATGCACGTTTAAATGTTTAGGAGTCATTACGCAAAAACTATGAGTAATAAATAAATATCATAAGAGCAAAATTTAGTCACACTTTGTGTCTAAAATAAAAAAAAAAGGAAAAACATAACAATTCGACGTTGAAAATTGATGTAAACCGCGTCCTTGAAGAACAACGGTATACAAAGGGCCATAGAATTTTCGTGAAAAATTCGAAAGAACGTAAATCAGTATTTTACTTATGAATTTTGTAAATTTTCGGTTATACTTAATGTTTGTACATGGTAATATATGAGAAAGTATCGTTAAACTTAGACTGGTTTGGTTTTGGGGCTATTCGCGTATAATCTTTGCAATCAGCAGTTTTTGTAGGTAAAATTACTTTATTCTTGAAAATGTATATTTTTTAAAAAAATTTCATTCAGCTTCGTGTCTGAGGGTGAATCGGCCCAAACATTTAGTGCAGGTATGTGTGCAAAGCTGCGTCGATGGGTCAGTTTTGCATGTGTACTTATACAACGGGTATATGGACGTGTTGCGAATTTGGGAGAGATAACTCAGTGTGAAGAAAACAAACATTAAAGGTATATGTGACTTAATGCGCTCGCCTACTGGCCGTGTGTTTGTATGAGTAAGGCACGACGCCAAGGGCGATGTTGACCGGCTCATCTGGTGCGGTATCGCCTCTACCGCAAGACACTGAAACTGCGTGCAGTGGTATCGTAGATTACTCGCCTGACTGACACTTTCAGTGCTGACCCCATATTTTTATTGGTGGAATGTATTAAGCAAAGTCCACTGCATGCTGTTAGAGCAGTTTCACACGAATCCCGTTTGAAGTTTTTCAAATATAACAGGTTGAATAAGCTGTTTTACGCTTTAGTCATTTTGATGAGCTGCGAAATAATTGTTCTAATCGACGCGATTATCTGAAGCGACTCTTCAGTCATCGTCTGGTGGTATTTTTTCGCACATAGACATCGGGCATCTGTGGAATAGCTTCTTTAAAATATCGTATTTTCGAACACGTTGCAAAGCATTTTAAGCGCTTGGGAGGCGAGACCCTTAAGGTATACAATTATTGATGGAGAAACGCACTCTTGAAAATGTGAATGTAAAATTATTTTTTAAAGCCCGTCTGCATGGAGTTGTTTTGAGCGTTAGAGGTACAGACGCAAAGGAGCTATATGACCGTCTCTGACATGCTAGCTCAGTGCCACATCGCTCTTATTGGCAATGCAGTCAACTGGCGTACCGCTGGAACTATGGGACTTTCATCGGTGACCCTAATATTAGTTGGTGGAAAGTATTTACCAAAGTTCATTGCATACCCGTAAGTAATTAATCGGGGCAGTAGATTGTGTGATTTAGTTGTGATAACATTCCGTTTTGTAGCACTGTTGGAGAGCTCGGAAATAGTATTTACAATGCGCGTCATATTTTAAAAGTACTTTATAGACTCTCTCTTAAACGCGTTTCCTTGTCGTATTTGTAAACACATGCAATGTTTTTACTTATAAACTCATATTTCTAACCCAATGTAGCGTAGTTCAACGTGAAGGCAGACAGGCCCCATAAGCAAGTGTGTTTGAACAGTGTGTTGTCGAACGGCGGTGTATTGTGACAAAAATTTAGTTAGCTTTTTTTGTGGGAATAAGCCAGTGTGTTGTGACATTCATTTCTTAAAAACACTCAACCCTGAGCGTCTGTCGATGATTTAAACGTACTGCTAATCAGTAATTGTAAACAAACAAAGCATATAGCTTTGTAAGACAGCTAACCGTCTTAAGACAAAAAATTCTGGGGAATACTAAGCAGGAAGTGTTTAATGGTGTGTTAATGCTTGGCGGGATACCAACTGCAAAAAACGTTGAACGCTCAAGTGTTAAGTGAATTTCCATCGTCCGTGTCACTTAAGGGAATGGAGCATCAAACCAGTGAGTTTTCAAAAATTTTGTCGAGAACATTTTTCTCATTACTTATTCAAAATCAAGGGTCGACAATTCGTAGATGATACTTTTTGTACACCTTCTTACATTTTTACGTAGTCACAGACTTTTTTTATCAGTGATGGCAGATATGGAAAAAAAAATTCTTTACAAAGGTAATGGCCGATTCCGCGTCTATCCTGCAAAATATCGTGTAGCCGTGTCTATTATTTCGCTTAAGTAAATAAAAATTAGTATTGAAAGTTGGGGGGAGGTTTAAACATGACTTACAGCCAAGTGCACGTAACGTTAAAATTATGTTGTAACTTTTTTAGTGAATTCCGGTATATTATTTTCTGTAATATAATAAAGACCAAAGGAGATAGCTACTAGATGTTTTTTTTGCAATTTTTTTTCTGATATCATTCTTGGCTTTACGCTCAGAGATTTTTTTCTTCGATTAGTCATTGTCACCAACTTTAAAAAACCTGGTAATGTTTTTGTAAGTGGATTTGTCGTATTAGGCATTGACACCTAGTAAATGACAATAGTTGAAAAATATGCATGTTGTCGTGGACTTAATACAAAATAGCCAAATAGGCAAACAGCGACGTCATTAACTGTTTTCAGTATAGTAAAATTACATTGATTAATTTTTTATGCGCGAGTAAAATTTACCCAACAGTTTTTTAATGTTTCGTGATAAGGTACGTATTAATTTTATAGACTGCGTGTTGGTGTTGAATACTTGACACTGTTTAACTTATGACAATTACCTCGAACGTTGTTGAAACATGCACTACTTTACGTATTTAAACAACAGCAAACGACAATCTAACTACACCGATTCCAACCTCTTCACGGGTTAACAAAAAGCCTTGGGCTTGTGGCAGTTGGGTTCCTGTGGCATGCTGTCGCCTGGACCCTTCCGTAAATTACGCTACTGGCTTCAAAGTATCGTTAAGGTCCACTACTCTCAACCGAACCATTCCATTAACCAGTTTTCCTTCCTCTCCCGAACTGCAGCAGTTTCGAAATGTATATTTAAATCCACTTCGTAGCCGGATGCATGATTTCCATTTGTCGGAATGCTGACTTGACTCGGGCTGTTATTAAACCTGCTTAGTTTCACCTCCGTGACACGTCTGGCTAAGGACGTCATTTTCTCTATGCTGGTTTCGGGGCCGTTACTTCTGTTAACGAACCTACAGTTCTAAAGGAACAGCGGTTAAATTCCTTCATGAAGATTTTTGATGATTTTCGTATTTGAATTACATAGGATGTCAGGTAATTCGCAGATACGAACTGCACCATGCGAATTAGTGACCAAAACTAAGCAGAAAATACTCTTTGGTAGAACGTCCTCAGGCCCTTAGTTATGAGAGCCGGAGCGAGGTGGCGCAACGATAACACATTGGACTTACATTAGGAAGGTTCTTGGTTCGATCCCCGGCTCCGGCCATCCTGATTTCGGTTTCCCGTGGTTTCCCGAAATCGCTGCAGGCAAATGCTGGGATGTTTCCTTGACAAAGACCATGGCCGATTCCTCTATCTGCTCCTATATCTTTCTGTAACTAATAATCTAGCTGTCGACGAGACGTAAAGTCCACTTCCCTTACCCTACTTTGCCTTATTTTATGAGAACATTGACTTTACATTTCCGAATAACCAGGGAAGGGAAAGTGTGGGGTAGAGCTGTTCGTAGATACGGAAAGCACCATGTGAATTAGTGACCAAAACTAAGCAGAAAATACTCTTTTGAAAAAAGTCGCCAGACCCATAACTTACGGTATAGATCCAAAATACCACACTGTTAGAAAACATTTCCGTGAAATTACGGAAAAGTACTGGCAAAAAATTATCCAGAAATCTTCGTAAAGAAACGGACACTCAGTTTTTCTTGTTAACGGAACCCTCCGTGAAATAACGGACAATCCGTTTTCCGCAAAAAAACAAATTAAAATTTCTGTAATCTACTAGTACTCTATTTTCTAGAAATACTACATTTTATTATTAGCTATGTGTTATCGAGATTCTGACGCGCTATTTAGTAACCTGAAAAATTTTTCGAAGTTGGTGGGATTCGAACCCACGATCTCTAGCTCTAACCACTGAACCACAGTGACAATTTATGAGTAAACGAGTTCCATGCAGTGGTAAGATATCAACTTTATAAGATACAACTTTTGTATTTGACATCCAGGATTCATAGTGATTATTAATACCACTTTTTTAAGAAACACAGTAAAATATGCTTTAAAATTGTAGAAACATATTTTCATGAATTTATGGAAAGTTACTGTCAAACATCCGTAAACTGGCTATACGGACAAATTTCCATAAACAAAATATTACGGAAGCCATTTCCGTAAAATTACAGTACTTTTCTGTAAATATTTTCGTGAATTTACGGAAAGTTTTAACAGTGCAGTGAGCGGACATTTCGAGTAAGTTGTTCGCACTATCTTGTAATTTTTCTCGTAAACGAAGGGCCCGACGACATTTTACCAAGAAGTGTTTTCCTCTTAGATGCATGTGGTGCAGTCTGTATCAACGAATGAAGCTACCTTACCAAATATCGTAAAAGGACAATATGGGAAAGTACAGCCTTTTAGCATTGTTAAAACGCTAGACGTTTAAACAGCAGCGTGAACTGGAAACACTAGCAAAATTCACATTATTATATCTGGTTATACATTTACGTACCTAATTTCTCTTAGGCTAATAGTATTAAAATATGTTTATAATTGTAACTTATCAAAATAATTACTAAATGAGCGTAACTATATTCTAAAATCATGATTGCATTTCAATTTATAAATAACAAAACATAAAACTAAAATTACCCATAGAGTAATGTGCTACTGTAGAAGGAACAACACTCATATCGGCATGAACTGGTATTAAATTACACGTCTCCTGTTTTTTTTTCTGACTTTCCTATAGTTGTCCTTGTGCAATATTTGACCTAACCCTTTACTTCCAATCTGCTGTTTTTATGGGCCTTTAACTAAACCCTGCTCGTAAAACAAGGTTCTTACGACGTTTTAGTTTTTACAAAAATTATTTTCTACTTTAGTTTTCATATCAGATTCACGTGGGCCAGTCCGTATCCGCGATTTAGTTGACATCATGCAGCGTTGATATAACAGTGGTATAGTTTGTTGAGCTTAACAGGCCATTTTTGCCTCGTTCGTAATGATAAATCGAAACATCAAAATTGTGTCACGTATTCTTGTCGGGTTCTTTCACGGCCTGAGTACTTATACAGTTTGCATTTGAACGGTCATTATGCCCCGAGTGCCTGCTGTTTCGTTAAAGCCGTCTCTCTACGTGCGAGATAAATTCACAATATCCGTCGCGTATTATAAATACGTTTACTTTTGTTGTGGGTATATATGCATACAAACGAATAAAATAATTTCAAACTAAATAAAAAAGGTTCTTAATGAGACGACAAGCAGAGACGAATCCGTACAGTATAATGCACAGTGTCTGCAGGTGTATCACTTAGAATATATCGCCAATGAAAGCAGTGCAGTTTAATGTACTTTATTATTTTATATCTATACTATTTCGTAACTGGAAAGATCGTAGTACGGACCAAAAACAAGATGGTGATGTCACCTTTGTGACTGGACGACAGCTGGTCCGGCACACCCTTGACGACTGCAACCCGGTAATAAATATGTAAGGACCCCTGTTTTTCGCGAAAAGAATTTTGTCCCAGATTGTTTCACTGCCTTACGTGCACATCTGTAATTCTGCTTCGTGGCTATTGGCAGCGTGTCTGTGTGAAGAGCCGTATCTCATTTGACTGAGCCAATTACAATAACGTTCCTGCAACTCCACACGTCTGTAATTTGCCGGTAGAATCGTAAGGCTCGTGAGAGGTAAAATATCCAATCACTGGCCACGAAGCACAACTGCAGATGTGTACGCAAGGCACCGAAACTAAGTTGGGCAAAATGATTTTCGCGGAAAACAGGGGTCCCTAGGGAAATAGTTAGTGGGTATATCACGTGCTACCGGTTTGTTCGATTACAAGCCAATGCATAATGGACTGTGGCTATTGCGTATATAGGACTGAGAAGTCTACGCTGCTGCCAGATGAATACGTGAAATACTCGTGCCTCTATTAATTACGTTCACATGAAACAGTTGAATGTAGTCACTGTAACATCATTGGAAATATAATAAAGAGCAGTGGAGACTTCTGTGGAGCAAGACATACATCACTAGTACAAAAATAATGAATTATTTTAATGATAAGAAGTAATGGAGCCCACCATGCTTGTTCTCTGTGCACAAGTAGTCCAATAATGTTCTATGATATGGATTGTGTATATTTTATGATTAGGGAAAGGAATTATTCGCGAGTTCAATGACCGACGTGTTAGAATGTACTGTACTATGCATACTCCAGCCCGCCCATGCATTAATTGAGGAGTGTTTGTGGGAAACGATATAAGTGCCAGAAAATCACATTTTGAGGTTTTTTATTGAAATAATTATATGTCTTGTTGCTATACCGTAGAAAGTGATGTAAGTGCCAATAATGCATTGTTCAGCTCAAAAAAACGTCCGTAGAATGCACTTGGTGTAACTCCATAACTGTTGATACGGAGAATGATACGTGTGCCATTTGTAGTCACATTTTTCTAAATATTTTCTTTAACAGTTCTTTTCACACATACAATCCTGTAAATAAATGTAACACAGCATTCGAATTACAAAATTATTTGTGACAAGCTTTATTTTTCTGTTCTTCATTTCCTGAAAAACGTACTATTTGGCACTTATATCGTTTCCCACAAACACTCCTCAATTGTCTGCAGTTCCAGTGAGTAGTAGCTAGTGGACCGGGACTTTTGTATAAATAGGACAATGGATTCTGACACGCATGTCGTTGAACTCGCGAAATAATATTCTTTTCCATATTTATAATGTAGTAGCTATTTTCCGCGACTTCGTTCGCGTGGATTTCAATTTAATGCTTCGCCTTTTATAGCTGTGCATAAGTCTAGTCTAAGTACTTCAAATTATCTTAAGTAATTCGTAACATTATTTATTTCAACTTTCAATGTCCTTTTTAAAACTAATTTGCAGATATCTTGCCTCTATGAAATATTTAGTAACGACTCTTGTATTTAATGACTATGCAATAAACACAATGTTGTATATTATACACGCCTATAATTTTTTATAGATTATGCATGAATATGCTCATACCAAAAAAAATACATCACCTTACCTGTGTTTGAAATGTGTCACAACGAGTAGCGATTATTAATTTTTTTGACGAAACTACATTACGTGTATTTTATTTGTATACCTTCGAAAAGAAATTATACTTCAAACAATGTCATTCAGCGGCGTCATTTCAGGTTTTTATTGGGGGGGGGGGGGCGGCAAAAATTTGTTTTCGGCGACAGTGACCTTGTTGCATCTTTTTTATTAATTAAGCATGTATAAATTATAAACTTAAGTAATAAAATATAAAAAATGTATTTTATACATATACATTTCTAAATCTAAGGGGAGGGGCATTTATCCCCCTGCCCCCCCCCCTAAATGACGCCCCTGATGTCATTATAAGTTTTAATATTTTCAGACAGCCGTAAATAACAATCGTATTTGAAAGCCACAAATATAGAACAATGTGTTGTACTTTAAAAGGCAAATTGTTCGGTCTTGTAGGAAACATAGTAAAGCACTGCACGCCAGTTGAGTGGCTTGCGTGTTGAGGTGATACTGCATTACTAACACCGGTCAACGACATTCTTAGCTCTCCATCGATTTTGTGCTTCAACCACACAAGTGCAGCTTATCTAGAGAGTCACCGTAAAGGCGTTCAAGTAGGGGTAAAATGCGTAATTTTGTGTTTGTATAATATAGTGATAGTTTCGAAGAAGTTATTTGGGAAAACATTTTTCTGTTAAAAAAAAAAAACATGGCTCAACCAGATTTCTCATAATATCATTCCAAAGTCAAATTTTGCATCTTTTCGTACTTGTAAGCCGCAAAAACGAGCGAACCTAGTGCATTGCAAAAATTTACAGGAAACCCCATGTCACGGACTACTGCTTGTCATATATGAACATTTAATACAAACTATTTTTAATTTACAAAATATATAATTCTATCAAAATTTCGAATATTCAACGATACAAAAATATTCAGTAATGGATTATCATGCATGTCAAGCAGTATCTCTTGGAAGGTACTTTCCATGTGATTTTTTTTTATTTTTTTAGTTTCTGTATGCTTATTGGTTTTTGCGATTTACAAGAACGAAAAACATGCAAATTTTTACTTAGAAGTAACATTGTGGGAAAACAGGTTGAACAATTATTTTTGTAAGTGGAAATTGTACTGTCAAGTAACGTCCACAAAACTGACACAATGTTACACAAATGTAACATGACGAGTTTTCCTCACTTGGACACAGTAGGGGGCCGCACTGTTTTTTAGAAAACGGTAAGAGTTAGCCTGCGCGTTGTGCTTAGTAGAATGCCCACTGTGGTTATACCTGCTTGAAGTTACACGTCTTGACAAGAAAATTGGTAGCTGCAGTTGCATTCATGAGATATTTGTGAGGATTTCAAGAGTTCGCGGGCACTTTCGTTACGTCCGCTACGTTACACGTGTTTTTATGCCACACCATAATAAGCGCGATAGAGAATTAAAATATAAGCTGTGCTTAATGTTTCGTGTTCTAGATATTACTGATCTGATTTATTAGGAATTGTCTAGATTAAAACGATGTTTTATAACAAAATTTTTAAACTTTTGTGACAGTAATTTATTTTACAGTCTCCACTGAAAACTCATTGCCTCGTACCTGAAAACATTTCTAATATCCAGCTCCTTAATTTCCGTATAAGAAAGAACAACATTAACTTTAATACTTTCTTATTTGTAGTTGCCGTGTAAAATATACGTTCTACGGAGCTTAAAGTAACTATAATAATTTCTAAAAATTTAAAATACTCATTTTGCAGCTTAAAATGTGTTGATAAATTGAATGTGTACTGTATCACAACATTAAAAATAAAGTACCTAGTATGCATCAGTCCCCTTAAGGTGACCGCCTGCCCAAGTTGCCGAAAGGTACGCAGTGCTTCGGCCGACACACGTTATTCGAAAACTATTGAACGTCTGTAGAATGATGTCTACTTAGGAATTGTACTCAAAGAACTTAACACGCGTATACAGCCTGTCCTGTTTAGGCCCTCCACAAGCCTTTAAAAGCTTATCTCCTCGCGGCCAAAATAGCGGAAATAACTATTTTGCAGTCCTCTTTACGCATGGTAAACTTGGTTCATAGTATTACAAATGTATAGGGTTCTACAGCACAATTTCATCGTGTATATTACGTCATAAAATATAGGATCACAACCGTATGTCTCATAGAGGCGTGTTGTCGGCTAGAAGACTGCACGCCAGTTCATTGTCTTGCGCCTAGAGGCTAGGATGAGGAATGATGCGTGTACTGTGTCGCCCTTATAACTCTCCGCACTCCGTGGACTCGATCGAGCACAATATGTCCACCTTAAGAGGGCATGGTATATAGTTCGGAGCTAAACCATCAGTTTAAAATTGTATGTTTCACGAAGCCAGTTTGCACAAATAAAATATAAACAAACATACAGACTTAGACAATATGTTTTACTTACTTTCTGAACAAAATAATTTCTCCGGCTAACGTGTTTCAAAATAACAATCGTTGCCGCTGAAATCTCATACATTTAATTTCAGTGCATCAGATTACGTTTAACAAATGCATCATTCCGGGTAAATGTTTGATCATTAAGCAGGCTAATATTATTTAGGTTTTTTCGTACTTTGTATATTGACTTCCAAAAACATGTGAATTTAGAATGGTGTTTTAGTGTCTTCTTGTTTGACGCGTGGGAACAGCGGAGCGATAAAAGCCAGAGTACCACGCTCGACGAGAAGTATATCGCCTCTATTCACAGCGCGCCAAACTGCCGTGCAAGGTTTTCCTTGTAGTCTTTTTCCAATGGGAATTCAGGCGGTGACCCTAAAATTTTCTTTTTCGGCAGTATGCACCTAGTTTTGCACTTTACAAATTCACGTGGTATGTTCAGAGCTACAGCAGATTAAAAAAGCCGTTTTTAGCTAATTTGAGATTCCCGAAAATCATGTTTCTACAAGCGTGCTGAATTTGTGAAACTATGGAAGCGTAGTTTCAAATGTGTGTTTTTTTTCATAGTTAAATATTATATGAATAAGTTAAGTAGTTTCGCGTAAAAAAAGAATACGCGTGAAACGCTATATCACTGACCATGCACCTTGCGAGAACTCTCTTCAAGGCATTCCAGAAGGGGAAAATTACTATTTTATATTCACATGAAACGAAACAGTGTTAATTTTGTAGCCGTTATGATCTTTGAAATAACTGTGCAATGTGAGTTCATGACTAGATTCAGTTCCTTGGACGTAGTCCATTGCAAAAATTGAATGACTGTCAAAGAAAACTAAACAATTTGTTTTTCTTTGACAGTCATTCAATTTTGAAATGGAGTAGTCCAAGAAACTGAATATAGTCTGTAGCCGTTACTTAGGAGTACATTTTCCATTTACAAAACAAATTTACCTCAGCTAGTTTTCCCATAATGGCACTTCGAAGTCAAAATTTGCATGTTTTTAGTTCATACACTCCCGAAAACCAATCAACATAAAGAAACCAAATGATTTGTAGTAAAAGTACACGTCACTGGCTAGGGCTTTAAGTATATAAAAACCTATTCAAACAATGCTTAATATTTTTAAAAAAGTTTTTGAAGTTTGAATTTTTTTTTTAATACAGACATATTTTTTATTGGATTTTATATACTTAAAGCGTTAGCCTGTGGCATGTACTTTTACTGCGAATTGTTTCGTTTCATTATGTTAATTGGTTTTCTGGGGTTGCATGAACTAAAAAACATGTAAATTTTGACTTTGAAGTGCAGTTATGGGAAAACTGGCAGAGCCAATTTTTTTGTGTGTGAGGGTAATGTACTCCCTAGTAACGTCTACAAAACTATTGCTGTTTCATGCAAATACAAAATTATCATCTTCCCCCTCTCCAACGATCTTAAGGGGACCGTCTACCACACGCTTAAAATGCGTTGCAGTGTTCGTAAACATGTTTTTGTTACGAAATTATTTCACATGCGCCCATTGTGCCAACGTATAAAAAAAAGACACACTCCGAACAAGGTCTGCAGGTTATTGTTATAACTCCAAGCTCATTACAAACACTTTTTCTAAGGCCTCCAACATATCTTAAAACATATTTTTTTCGGGCTGCCGTACTTCAAAATATAAGAAACGAATGTACATGAAACTCAGGTTGAGATGTGCATTGAACTTTGCTACAGACGTTCCACCAATAAAATTATATGGTCACCGCTTAATGTGACATAGTACAAACTGTACGGCCTGAGCTTTGCACGCTAGTTCAGCCCTTGGCTCATTGTGACGATGCGGTATTTGATGCGCGCCCTAAGGTCGACCTTACTGCTCCGTCGCTGTTGTGCCGCTAACGCGCAGGTATGCGGTGCCCTTAAGAGGGCGAGGTACATAATTCAACGCTTAAAGCATTAATCTATAACTGTAGGTTTCTTGAAACCAATTTGCGAAAATTAAACAATAGCAATCCTAGACAATAGTTTTAGCCAACGTTTTAAACAGAATGGTTTCCATTGTTCCGAACTTCTGAGGCACAATCTCTGACGCTGAAACCTCGTGCATTTAACTGCGGCGCAAGAGATCACGCGTTACGAATTAGTAATTTTGAATAAATATTTACTCGTAAAGTTGGCAAATACCATTAGCTAGGATTTTCATTGAGTATTTGATCCATATTAGCTTCGAAAAAAGCGTTCGAATCAATGGATGTTTTCAGCGTTTGTTTATCTGCCACGCACTCTCATGGTAAGGTAATTGGGCGCTACGTCTTGTCGACAGCGAGGTAAGTAAAGACGGTTGCACACAACTTTACACAAGGACGGGAGTTTGGAGAGGAGTCGGCCATGGCATTTGTTAAGGAACGATCCCAGCATTCACCTGGAGCGATTTCGAGTAACCATGGATAACAGAAATCGGGATGGCCGGAGCCGGGGATCGAACATGAGTCCACCCGAATGCAAGTCCAACGTGTTTCTGATGCGCCACCTTGCTCGGTAACTTATCTTAGGGGTGTCCAAGCGGGGAAAATTCGTTATTTTATATTTGTATGAAATAGTGATAGTTTTGTAGATGCTACTTGGGAGTACATTTTCCTCTTACAAATAAAATTAGCTGAACCAGTTTTCCCATAATGACACTTCAAAGTCAAAATTTGCACGTGTATGGTTTTATAAACGGCAAAAACCAATGAACATAAATTCATTTGAAAATTCACACTGAAACTACATATCACGAGCTACTGCTTTACGTGTTTCAAAATCAATTACAAAATGATTGTGTATTTAAATAAATTTGAAGTTATGAATTTTTTTGCTCCTTTTATTGATTTTTGTAGTTTCAGGGAGAATTTTTAAATTTATTTATGTTCATTGGTTTTTCGACTTAAAAACATGTAAATTTTGACTTTGAAGTACCATTATGAGAAAACTGGTTGAGATATATGTTTTTATGAGAGGAAAGTTTACTTCCAAGTAACGTCTACAAAATTAACACTATTTCATTCAAATATAAAATTATGATTTTCCCTACTTGGACGTTCTTAAGGGCACCGTCTACCCGCGCGTGAGAGGCTCAAACGCGATGGAGCAGTAAGGTCGACCTTGAAGCGCGCCTCAAATGCCGCGTCGCCTCAACGAGCCAAGCGCTGAACTAGCGTGGAAGGTTCCCGCCAAACGGTTTTTACTATAGTACATTAAGCGGTGACCATTTAATTTTATTGATGGAAAGTCTGCAACTAAGTTCAGTGCAAGTCGCAATCTGAGTTTCACGTTAATCCGGTTAGAACATTTTGAATTACGGAAGTCTGAAAAGGCCGTTTTTAGCCATGTTGGAGGACTTAGAAACAATGTTTTTAATGAGCGTCATAAGTTCGTTTCCTTTTCGTACGTTGGCACAATGGACACACGTGGAATATTTTCGTATAAAAAACCTGTTTACTAACACACTGCAACGCATTTGAAGAGTGAGGTAGGCGGCCCCCTTAAGCGTTGGCGTAAAGGCAGCAGCAGGAGGGATACAGACGATGGCTCCGTGTTGCAGCAGACCCTGGCAAGTTCGTCGTTGTCGAATATCGCGCCGGCCGGCGATGTTAACTTGCGCACGTCTCCTAAGTGTCTTGTGCGCGCACTTAGGATGCGCTTGGCACAAGATTCAGGCTGCCTGCGCGCACGCCAAGTCAGCTGTCTCTCTAACGATCCGCCGTATAACTGGTGCGAGTGCAGGTGCGGCTCCCGCAACAAGCTGCGCATCATTTCAACCAATATTACTCTACTAAAATAAGCAACTGATTAAACGAATGGAGTTTTCAGAGTTTAGAAAAAGTGATACTAAAGGTGGCCGCCTGCCCATGCCGCCGAGAGAGAACTTCTGCCAATAGACATTAGAAACATCTTGTGATGTTGTAAGACCGTATACTAATTGTCTACGTTTGTTTCAATCGACTTTATTCTATTTATCGGTATACACCGCGGATGATTCAAATAAGAATATATTTAACGTATTGTTCCCATCAAATAGAATAAAAAAGTGTATGTTCAGTTTGGTGAAAAATGTGAATTATGGTTTTCCATTAATTATGGTACTACGAAAAAAATCTCAATGACCCATATATTAATTTAACAAAGTTGTTTTGCTATGCATGTAGTCTCTCCCTGCAAATAAAATAAAAATAAAACAGTTCTATCCCGCATATTTTCGGGACCTGAATTCAGTTCAAGGTTTAGTCGTATGTGTGCCGAACTGTAGGAATAAGTTTCGGAAACGGGGTTTTTGAGGTGAGCTTCCAGACCCACCCACACACACACAGCGACCAATGTGCGTTGAGTGATGTGAGCTTAGTGAATAGCATTCAAAGAATTGTAGGTCTACATGTGTGTATAGCCATTTCAGTTCCTTGAGCAATCATAAAAGATTATTTCCTCTCCCTCGAAAATGGCGAAAAATTTGTGTTTTGCGGTGTTTTTTAGGTTACTTGGTGCAGAATCTTAAAGAATATTTAGGCGTGTACAATACAACTTTGTATTTAACACTGCGCCATAAAATGATAGTCAACACTGAATGTCTTAAAAGGTGATTACGAAAAACGTAGTTGGTATTATTTGCTCAGTAGTATTATTCTCGAGATCAGATTTACTTAGTCGTTCGATGCTAAACGGTTTTTCCGAGCGTATGAATTCTCCAAGAATTTAACGTTGGTGGCATATTTGCACTGAAATATGCAGAAGCGGTACATTTCAGTTGCCGTAGATATGTTCGGATAGTGCAGGATATAATTTTTTCTGGTACAGTATAATTGTATGGCATTACAATCGCATGCTAGTAATGTGTACTGTACAAATATTCCGAGTTAACAACCGAAAACAGATTTTTTTTGTGTACACACGTGGGAACCTGTGTTTGTTTCTTTTCAAGCGCTCTTTCGTGGTTTTCGTCTGCTGGCGACTGTCTATACTACTCCCGAGTGGGCTAGATATGAGTAGATCCGGGGGAGAGATCGAGGTGAATGTTTAGAGATTTCGAACGGATGTAGAGTGTACTCGCACCAGGTTTTCGAACGGCTTTAATGTAATTAAAACTCTATCGAGTAGATTGTGTATGGTTCTCGTAAGCGCCTTTAGAGACGAGCTATGGAGGAAAAGACTGCACACCAGTTCTGCGACTTGCACTTACTTGCGTGGCTCACGTGTTGCGTTGTCCTTACCACTTCCACAATTTAGCTCTCTTAACGCACAAAATAGTCCACCACTCTATACAGTTTTGTTCAAATTGATGGTAATTATTTGTTTTGACGTTTCTATTTTGTGCAACATGATTTGTGTTTAGGAAATTTGTGTTAACTGTTTCGGTTCCGCAGAAATAAAGGTTTTTAAGCATTTTCAACTTGATACTACGTTGTGTCCTGTAATTTTTGTGCCATATACGTGTCACAACTAATAAATAGTTAGCATATCACGTATTTTTGGCTAAATTAGACATAACTATCTATGCACAGTGAGTACGCAATTGTGTGTACATTTCCTATGTGCACAAGAAGTTGACGTATCGTATCACCGCGCCTAGAACTGCACGCTGAATTGAAATATATTACAGCAGAGTCTAGCAATGAATACTAATGCGATTTCGTTTAGCAGACGCAGAGCACTCAGTGCGTGTTGCTACCTGTTGGTGTTGCTTTCTTATTCTTGTGGTGTGACATTGTGTGTTACAGTAGGATACGATACGCAATTTGTCGCTATACCTGACAGGAAAACGCGGGAACGTTAAAGAGGGTTGTTAGATATCTTTTCATCTTCGTGATTTCTTTCTTAGATTTCCTATGGATTAATTTATCACGGTTGTGTGTCAATAGTTTCAATCTTGAGAAGTAAGAAAACATACCTCTATATTTCTCTTTCTTCATCAGTTTATTATACAGTGTCTGTAAATGATTGGGTTGGTATGGACTTTTATCGTTCTCAAATCACCGTTATCAATATTCCTGAGAGTTCGGGCCATGCTGAGATAACGAACAACGCAACGAAGATGAGGTAAGTGGACTTCACGTCCCGTCGACAACGAGGTGGTTAGAGACGGGGACACACAATTTAACACAAAAACAGGAACTGCGAGAGGCATTTGCCTTGAACGATTTCGGTTAACCCTTGGAGAAATGAAATCTGGATGGCCGAATCGAACCCAAATACTCTCGAATGCGTTTCCAACGTGTTACCGTTGTGCTACTTCGCTCGGTATCAGTAAATCCAATTCTATAAAGTAATACACTAGTAGAACGGCTGTATTTCCATCTAGTTTTTACCCAAATTAATTGTGTATATAGTAGCGGCTCGAGGGTTTTTGGCAGAGAGTGCACAAGTTTCGGAGAACTGTACACGCCTGTTGAACGCGCCGCCGTATAACAATGATCATGAAATATCTACCGGCTACTTATTGTGTTGTGACCAGTCAGTAATAAGCGACACCTACGTACCAACGTGTCAGTGGCTTTAGTGTCAACTAGAACACAACCCTGTACAGTTCTCTGTAACTTGTGCCCTACCTGGCAACAACCTACGAGCCACCACTGCATTTATAACAAAATAGATTAAAGAGCGCATGCCATTACGTATGTAGACTTTCAAACAGCCTGTCACGTTGGTTTATCATCAGAATTGACCTAATGACTCATGTTATCTAAATATGTACCAACAGGTACGGCAGAATCTTACCAATGTGAGTGTGAACCCGACCGACGAACTCCGTCATGTTGTTCCTTATGATAATATAAAACGAAAAATTTTGCACCACTTTCCCTTAAGTGATAAAAGTATCCCTGAAAAATATGGCGTTAAAATGTCTTAAGGCCGTGCCAGGTAGTTTTTCACATTAGTGAAACAAATTGAAAATTTTCTCAACGGCGAGCTTCGAAAGAATATAACGCTTAGAGCAGTTATACGAAGGACAATTCTACGTAGGCGTTCTGCAAAATAATTAACAGTTCGTTAGGAAAGGAAAATATTTTGTTAGGTTTTGGCTTATTTTCATAACAAAATTGGTGGTATTTTGGGTGCAAAAATCTGGGAAATAAACTGAGGTTTATTGCCACGAAAAAAAATTAATAAATTGGTACTTATCATGATATATGAGTGACCAAAAAATGTTGGAAAAATTTGATACGAAAATTAGGCAGTGCTGAAAATAAATAAATATTTTCAAAATCATTGTAAAACAGCCGGGGGTGGCCTTTTTTTTTTGCTCTTCTCTTTCTCCTATTTTCGCGATAATTATTTTTTAAGCCTGAACGAGCGCGGATAACAAAAATCCATCTGGCAGTTATTTTAAAATAGTTTTCATCATGTTGGCTAGTTTTTTTTTAAGACGGTTAATACTGTGGCTTTAGAATGAACTTATTAGTCGAATCTTACAATTTCTTGTCTTGAAAAAAATTAGCTCTCGAGGCAAAAACGATTGTAAACAAAACTGTCAAACATATTTGTATCTGCTCTCGTTTACGTTTAAAAAATGAATTATCGCAAAAAGCAGTAGAAACAGGGGAGCATGGCCTTAAGGTGTCGCCTCCGACGTTTGAAATAATGTGAGAGCTAAGGGTGATACTACACACGCTTCACGCCTGACCCTAGCCTCTAGGCGCAAGGCGCTGAACTGGCGTGCAATCTTCTCGTCAAATGGCCTCCAAAACCATTTTCGTCCGTGGTAAACCAAGCTTTAAAAATATGTGGAGCATCTGGAATGGGTAGGCACGTATGCATTTTTTTTATTGCTGTTCTTGAGCAGACATCACTCGCGTACGTTCAGCTGTTTTCGAGTAGAAGTTTGTTCGAAAACCGCCTGACGCCCGGAAGTGATATCTGCCTAGGAATAGCATTTTAAAGGGGGAGTTCGCGCAAGATTATAATGATTTTAATAGTTTTTATATTTGTGCGAGAGAGAGATTTTGGTCGGCGCTTAACATCGAGATCTGACATGAGGTGAGTATGGAGCAGCGCCGGAATGAGTGGGCGGGAGAAACGGGAGATCCCCGAGAAAACCCGCCGACCAGCGGCATCGTCCGGTACGATTCCAACATGCGAAAATCCGGGGACCGACCCCGCAGGGAATCGAACCCGGATCGCCTTGGGAGAGGTGAATGGTCTGACCATTCGGCCACCGCGGCTCCATATATTTGTACGAAATATGGTTTGTTTTGTAGACATGTATCATGACTATTTTACAGCAATGACATTTTTCTAGCTTTCATAGTTTTTGTGTAACGGCGCATCAAAGGTAAAATTTGCGTAAGACTGTTTTATGCAAGAAACTAAAACCATTTGACCTACAGAAATGAAGTAATTCACAGTGAAATATAGTGTTATGGGCTACATCAAGTCATGTATAAAACACCTGCATTAAATTTTTTGTATCTTAAAAAATTGCAGAAAATTGTCAATATTTTAAATATTTGTTTCAGTAATTTTTTAAAATACAAGATGTATTTAATACAGTTTTTGTACATACCTTGACGTAGCCTGTACCACTGTTCTTCACTATGAAATATTTAATTTCTGTATGTCAGTTGGTTTTCCTTGCTTGTATAAAACCGTTTTACTCAAATTTGTGCTTTGACCTGCTATTATAAAGAAACTGTGAAAGGTATAAAATTGTCATGGCTTTAAAAATAATACCTTTATGTATATAAAGCAAACCATATTTCGTAATAACATAAAAATAGTTAAAGCAATTAAAATTTTGCAGGGACTTCCCTCTTAAAGGGCGCGGTCTACCGCAATTTTCTTCACCATTTTTTATTTTTTATTTGGGCCCCTGATATTTTTTCTTATTGCAGACACAAAATGTGACTAAATTATGCAGTTATAAAATGTTTTATCTATCATAGTTTTCGCGCAATGGCTTTTTAAAGTCATATTTTGCATGTTTCCGTTATAATGACCACACTAAAACCAACTAATATACCAAACTAAAAAAAATCACAGTGGATAAAGACATTGCAGGTTACAATGTCATGCTCATAAAAATAAAGAATAAATATTATTTATATTTTTTAAAAAATATTGAATTTTTAAAATTTTTATTTTCATTTTCAGCATTTTTTTCTAATTCAAATAATTTGTATTCTTTATTTTTATGAGCATGACATTGTAGCCTGCAATGTCTTTATCCACTGAGATTTTTTTTAGTTTGGTATATCAGGTGGTTTTAGTGTAGTCGTTAAAACGAAAACATGCAAAATATGACTTTTAACAAGCCATTACGCGAAAACTATGAGCGATAAAAAAATTTCATAAGAGCCAAATTTAGTCACATTTCGTGTCTAAAATAAGAAAAAAATATCTTGGACAAATAAAAAATGACGATGAAAATTGCGGTAGACCTTAAAGATCCTTGCACGAGTGTAACTATGCCCTTTTTAGATCCTCCACTATTCTGTAAATCGTATTTTTCTCGCGGCCAGAAATGACGAAAACGGAACATTTAGGTAAGGAAATTGTTATGCACAATATTGAGAAATATATATTAGCGCGTATATCACACTTTAATTTTCAAATAGCTGCCCCGGCACGCGTTCAATACCCATTACATTTTTTGGTTACTCCGTTCTGCCCCTCCACCTCCTTTTGATTCTCTTCCCACCCTACAAAAACACAAACACAATTTTTTGCAGGAACTTTCACGGGCGCACGTACAACTTACCAAAGTTTCGTCCCAATTGAATGAATAGTATATGAACGCATTGAAGACGAACGAATAAACAATAAATTCATTTTGTACATTACCGGTTATTACGGCTATTGGTGGAATGGTATAGAAGTTGATGCGCTGCATAGCTATCTAGTGGCGTGTTGGCGAGTTAGAATAAATTGAATAGCATGAAAGCCTTATCCATGAAAAAATACATACATGAGCCAAGTTTCACGGTGATCGGTCAAATGGTGTCGGAGTTTATTGATCTCTTGCGTAGAGATGATGGTTTATCGCAGGAAAACTTGACTGTTTGCTGAGTTCCGACATACGTTCAGCTTATCGAAAGATTACTGATTGTCGCTGTTACCCTACTTGACTGATCAGTAAGAATCCCGTCCCGCTATTGAACATTAGACGCCTGTCTTTGGTATGCAGACAGCTATGTTGAGTCAGGCGTGTATCATCCAGTCATTGCACGTCGCAAGAAACTATAGTTTTTTTTCCAAGGCTTGTTGGCACAAACATTTTTGCGATTTACAATCAACTCTACTCATACGTACGTACATACGTACGAACATATATGTGTTAGAGTTGAACTATCGGCGAGGAGACTGCACGCCAGTTATGTGACTTGCTCTCAGGGCTTAGGATGAGGTTTAATGGACGTGTCTGGCTCACTTTTGGCGCTTCTGGACTAGTAGGTCTTCCTAGCGACCGTCTACCCACCAAGTCCAGTATTCTGTGTCTCGCTTACTGCCTACTTTTCAGGCCATTTGCCTTCTTTGATTTTTATGTAACAAAAGTACTTCTCGAAAACTGTTCACATATGAGTGTTCAGACTAGAACAAATTTTCGTTAATTTAGTCATGCTGCACGAAATGCGTCGTTTACATAAAATAACTTGAATGAGTAAGAGATTGTAGTCAGCGCTGAACATCGAGGTTTTTAGCGCTGATGTAACGTGAAGTTTATATGGATATTTCCTCATCATAGCTGTATTAGTTTATGCGTAAGAAATATCGTCATTTTGTTAAAAAACTATTTGTTCAAGTCAAATATGCCGGAGTAAATTTTTTACATGACGTCATACCTAGCCATCCAAATTAGTAAATTAAAATTTTTTTGTAGGCTTTCGTGGCCGGAGATATGAAAATTAAATCCCAGTAAAGTTTATCTTATCAGATTCCACTTACTCTGTTGACGCGTGGAAAATGAGGCTAAAATACCGTTGGCCTTCGAGTTTTCTCGTTGATTCGTAGTTTTCCGTACTGTAATTTTTCTCAAAAAAAAAATTACCGTCGAAGGTTTGTTAAATTTTAAAACAGGAAAGAATATTTTTGCGTATACAGAATAAGTCAGGAGAAAAGGGCAATATTCTAGGACGTGATAGTACTGGTCATTGTGACCAAAAAAGTTCATGTGAACATTGGTTCAATTTGTGACGATTATTGAGATAGCCTCGTTTGAATGAAAAGCACTGAAAACCAGTAAATGTAACTTATTGTTTTATTTTTGTGCTTTTGTGTTCTCCTTTCAGTGACAAGAAGATTAAAATAAACCAAGCAAATGGCAGATTAACGACATTTGTATTTTATCGTGTATATTTTGAAGAAAAAACTAATTTTTTACAACAAATTTTTATTTAACATATTTTTTCCTAGCATAAATAACTATATTTATACAACCTTTCTTTTCATGTCGTGTCATTCTTTGGTCCGGTGACATTTCACAATAAATTCTCAAATATTCCACCGTTGGCTTCAATACATTTCTCAACTCGCTGATGAATAAGATTTGTTGCCCGTCGAAGATCATCATGGCGTTCTTGTATGCTAGCAAACGCGTTCATTATGCGAGTTAGCTGTTCGTCTCGTGTGTTTACTTTATGTCTGTAGACTTTATCCTTCAACCAACCCCATAAACAATAATCTAAGAGGTTAAGGTCAGGAGACCTTGGTGGCCAGGGAATGGTACTACCACGACCAATCCACCGATTAGGAAATTGCGGTATTCAAATACTCCCTCACCTGGTTGCAATAATGAGGAGGGACTCCATCATGCTGGAAGTAAAAACAAGGCGTATAGCATAAGGAACGTCGTAGAGTAGTTGAGGTAATGTATGTAGCAAACATTGTAGTTATCTTGCCCCATTCGTATGATCGTCTAAAACAACGAGGCCTATCAGCTATCAGCTAAAAACAAGGCGTATAGCATAAGGAACGTCGTAGAGTAGTTGAGGTAATGTATGTAGCAAACATTGTAGTTATCTTGCCCCATTCGTATGATCGTCTAAAACAACGAGGCCTATCAGCTTGTCGCGAAACATACCACACGTTAATTGAGAAGGTCACTTGAAAATTGGTATCAACAATACCATGGGGTTTTGTTCTTTTGGGCTCCATAAGTGATGGTTTCGTGTATTGGAGATTTCATTACGAGTGAACGTTGCCTCATCCGAGAAAAGAGAGTTATTGGCACCAAATGGCGATTGTTTTGAAACCAGTTTCAAAATTGTATACGTTTGGCACTGTCTCCTACATGAAGGTTTTGCACCCGCTGTAGGTGAAATGGGTAGAATCGTCACGATGCAGTAATCGACATACACATGTTTGTGAAACATTGCGCCGTGCTGCAATACGCCAAGTGCCAGAAGTAGGGCTATGCTGAACATCGCCGATAATGTACTCTTCTTCATCCACGTGCAGGTCAAGTCCTCGTTCCGAACTCACATGAGCACTAGGAAGCGAACCGCTCTCCCGCAGTGTATTACAAACCCCGGAAAACACTCGTCGGTCAGGAATTCTTCGCATGGGAAAACTGTGGCGATACTCTTCTACAGCTGTAGTGGAACTACAATTGCAGAAGCCATAAACAATTAGCACGTCTTACATACTCTGCATTTGTGTAGATGTGTGGCACCTTGAACTGTCCGTTTACACTGTCGGTATCACAAAACAAATGTAGAAACAAAGACGCAACCATTAAAATAATAGCGTTCAAGTTCACACTCCACAAAAAATCAATAAAGCTGTTAGTACCATGTTTCCATGGTAACCCATTGACAACTTGACAAAAATTGAAATACAGAGAGAAAGGTGTGTGATACATAATTTATTACAATCTCCTTGTCACTGAAACGAGAACACAAAAGCACAATAATAAAACAATAAGATACATTTACAGGTGTTCAGTGTTGTTCGTTCAAACGAGACTATCTCGAGAATCGTCACATATTGCCCCCATTTCCACATGAACTTTTTTCATCACAATAACCAGTAGTATCACGTCCTAGAATATTGCCCTTTCCTCCCGACTCAGCGTAGCGTAGTTGTTTTACAGAGATAGTACCTGTGTCCCTTTACGAAATTTTAACTACTACATATAGGTTACTGTTTCATACAAGTTTGGTAAAAATTTACAACTACTTATGGGCAATAATTTTTTATATTTTGTGATTTGTGACACGATACAAGACATGTTTAGTTCAAAAATGAGACATAAATGTCAATTTAACCATTTTCACTGAAAAAGTTTGTCTTGCATTGTACCAAAAATCACAATATATTAAAAATTATTGCCCATAAGTAGCTGTCAAATGTTACCAAACTTATATGAAACAGAGTATACCTATAAGTGATTTAAAAATAAAATGCGTGTAAATGTGAACCATGCGTAATTTTTACTGTAGGTTATACAATCTTCAGGAAAGCTCTTGACCATAAGGCACGTGGGGAAATTAAAAAGCCTCGTGTTAAGAAACAAGTTTTCTGCTATCTGGATCCCGATAACAAGTTAACCCTGAGTTTTAGAACCGCGTATATGGCCTAGCTGACTTGTCGGGGTACCTCAGGGTCAACGATTATGGCTGTATCTCATATTATATGTAACTGCTACATATCTTTTCTTCTTCGTTGTTAAGGTCACGGGTTGATATTTACGCTGTTATTGCGGCTATTTTTTATGCTGACGCGAGTAGATATAGAAAAGCCGCTGCATCGAGATGTTGACAAATGTCTTACTATGTAGTCTGATTATTTATAATTATATAATTTTTGCCATGAAAAATTTAGGCTACGTAGTAAAAACAATTTTCGACATGTGAGTAGCTGTTTGGTTATGATATCTGCCCCCTTTCATGATATAAAAAAACTTAACAAAATCAGCGTACACAAGAACCGGCCGCCTGGAGTGACTGTATTCAGGGTCTAATTAACAGGTTTTCTTTTTTCTCTTAGTTGCAACTAGTGCGTTATAATTTTCACAGTTAATGTTGTAGCGGGTTGCACTAAACATCTAACTAAAAGTTATAACTGGTTCTCAGTAAATTGTTTTCTTTGATATCAACCTTTTGAAAATGTGTCTGAAAATGTTTCAACGTAAACATCGAGTGGTATTTCTATAGTAATGTTGGCATTGAATAATAAGAATATTTCTTAGGATCGTGTTAATAGTTTAATTTGATTACGATTAAAATTTTATTTATTTTGACGTTGTACTCTTTACAGTCTTAATTGGACTATTATGCATCGGTAAACTATGCGTACATTGTAAGGTATCATTGAAACATGCTAGAACTTCTTCAGATTAAAAAGTCTTTCAAATAATGTAGTCCTGTATAGTCAATGTTTATAGGATAAAAGACTAAAATTCTTCTTATAGAACTAATTTAAAGTTGAATATGTAATAGATATGTAACAATTGACATCCGTAGTCTATTTATGCATAACACCGTCCAATTGTCGTTCAAATAACCAATTTTTAACTTTGATGATGTCTGGAGTCGCACGCGAGCGGTGCTTGTTTACTGGTTGTTAAAGAAGAGTGCATTACACACCAGAAAAAATACAAATGACGCGTTAAGTCTGACTTCCTAGTTCTTTGAAATCGTTAAAGCCAAAATCGTTGAGACGATATTTTCAAATAGTGTTTTTTGCCCTCCTTCAAATTGTTTTTTTTTTTCAGCGAGGAAAAAGCGGTCCAATAAGAAATTGCAATATGTACCTTTTCGAAACGGTTACTAGAAATTGATTATAGGTAACGAATTTTATATAAACTTGGACGCTTATAGTTTACTATTTTAAAGATTTTTCACTGTTCGTTAGTAGAAGTACGAATGAAAAAGTTGGCTGGTGCAGTGGTCTGTGAGTTGATTCGGACGATTAAATTTTAGTGATAATTTATGATATTAAAGAATTTTAAAACAATTCGTTAGCCGTGCCTTCTGCTTGCAAATAATTTATATCGTTCGAAACCATAGTTTCTGTGACATAATTTATATCTTTTAATACTAATTTTATTCTCAGGATGGGCTCGGCCTGTTTCGTTTGGATAATTTGTTGTTTCTTTACGGAAAATCTGATCTTGCATTCAAAAGTGTCGTGCGTAGCACAAACTGCTATGTACTTATAGGCATATAGGCAAAATTCTGTTAAGATACTTTCATGACGAGAAAAATCTTTACGTTATGTAAATAAATAATTGTAGTTTGATGTACAATTCCGTTACACGAAAGGGAAAATTACCTCGTTTAGTAGTGAAAATAATAAACACCGGGTGGAGAAATGAACCCAACACTTACGTTGACAACTAGGTATACGGACCGCTTAACTTCAACAACTGCGCTATCCAGTACATGTGTAGAAGTGCGATGGGTAAATATCTATAGTGTCACCTATGTCATGCATTTTGTATTATATTTAAATTTTTACTACAACATTTTAAATTCAAATTATAATATGTTGTTTAGTCTTTGCAGCATGTCGGTAATATTTAGGGTCAAAGCTGTATGCATTGTGAAGGACTATATTTTAAGTGAATATTTTGATATAAGTATCGAATGGTAGGAAATGCAGTTTTATTTTCATAAACAATGTACACCTACTACTCCACCACGACAAATAGTCCTCCCGTGTGCGGAAGAAGCGTGGCGCCAGTAGTAAGTAGACACGTCACAGGGACGATAGTTCATGACACACAGTCAGTGGAGACATAGCACGGCGAAAACCGAGCCAGCTGCGTGTGACACAGTATTATGTCCGGTGCTGTGGTGTGCCACATCAGTTGCGCGCGGTCGCCAAGGACAACACAGCGGTAGTTCGCATTTTCCCGCGGGACTAGTTGTGGTGGTCGAGTATTAGGAGCGTCCATATTTGGACATACTAACACAATGGTTGTTTCCTCAGTTATAAGAGGCAACAGGGATAGTGCGCCATCCCATTGGCATTTTACTGTTCGCGAGTCCAAGATGCTGCCGTCGTGCCACCTCGCTCGGTGCCCCGTAGCGAGGAGAGCGTTCTGGAAGGCATGGCTAGGTTGCTGTTGACTTGCGAGAATTTACAAAGCTGCATTGTTGTCTCCCAGCCGTTGTTGCAAACTCAGCTAGCTGACTGTTCCATTCTCATTGATTATTTGTACTTCACGGCAGTTCTCTTGGCGGCTTTACCCGGAACTCACGATGCTTTCTAGACAATGTGTTATTCGCCAATAAGGCGAAATTAAACTCGCTAGTTTATAATAAAGTATAAGATTTATACTTATATTTCAGTAGTAGGTTTTGAAATTAACCGTTTGTAGTTTAAGGAGCATATTTTTTAGCATGCGTTATTAGCTTTACGTATGTATGTATGAATGAATGTGTGTATGTATGCATGTATGTGTGTGTTTATGTATGTGTATGTATGTATGTATGTATGTATGTATGGATGTATGTATGTATGTATGTATGTGTTTATGTCTGGATAATTTGTTTCTTACTAGAAATTGACTATAGGTCTTTCAGTTCAGTTTTCACCCACTTCCAGAGGTTCGGATTATTTGAAATGTTGCACACGTATTAAGAATAGATGACAATACAATAATTCCATAGGGTATTCTCACCCAGATCATCACTTCATAACATGTCTTATTAACATGCTTTTATTATTCGTAAAGGTATAATCATTATGAAAAGTAAGTAGAGAATAAATACCCCACGATTTTTTTACACTTAAGTTAATGTTTTGGAAAATGGCTTTGTTTTTATTTTAAGCTAATTAAAAAAATAGTTTTAAATTTAATTGTTGTACATCCTATCGCTGTTGAGCAAAATACTTATATTTAAAGATTAATTTTGAATTTTCTAGTTCATATGGCTAAAAAAATCACGTGTTTTTAGTTATTTCAAACTAAAATCTTATAAAATTAATGTGCCGTATGGCGTGTAGAGTGTAATTTTAATGGATTTTTTTGATTTCTTTTTCGCTCTATTTAAATATGGAGGATAACATCTCGTAAAACATTTAATTTATAAGATTGCTATAAGAACAAATACTATTTTTACTTTTCATGTTAGGACAATAACCGGTTACCGTTGCTATTGACTTGAGAATTGATGAAATGCAACTGGTGAAGATTGGAAATCCACGTACACCGTGGAAAAAAAAGAGAAGTTTCATATTAGTAGTTGATTGTGAAGAAATTAAAAAAAAAAAAAAGAAAACAGTAATTATGAAGTTCCATTGCTTTGCTTAAATTTACTTTTAGATTACGGATGTAGTCTAACAAATATACAAATATGCAAATAACACATATGCAAATAACAAAATGCCGTTGGCTTGTTAGACCAGGTCTGTGATGGAAAATGGCTTTCTTACTAGTTTATCACGGTGAACTAAGTCAATATTAACTTAAAATATCGGGTATAATAAACCTGTTAAGCTTTCATAACTCTGGTACCAAATTTGGAAATATCTTGAGCTCAGAAATTTGTTCGGAAGTTTTGAGATACAGTATCTGAGCATGATTAGTTATTTTGTCCCGGCAGCATTGAAATTTAATTTCACATATAACGACGTAAATAGCCAATAGCCTAATTTGAAGGTATCAGTGTAACGAGTTCAATTCCGTTTTAATGAACACGTTTTTATTAACTCGCTTTTTTGTCTATCAGTCTGATTGGTACTAATTTTGCAATAGATTTTAAACTTACTTCCCGATGAACTGTATACTTGAAAGTTTAAACAAAGCTCATAACTAGATGACAATGAAATTTAAAAGAAAGGAAAATTATGAAATAGCCGAACTATTTAAATATTTATATATATTTTAAATAAAGCACGTTAAACTAACTTACCGATGAGCTAGACACTGTAAACTTTAACCATCGGTCAGAACTGGATGACACTGCAATTTTAACTCGCTTTCTTTTCTCTGTCTGTTCGCTACATACAAATGTTGCTTGTTTGAAATCGATAGCAAAGTTTCACACTCACACAACCTAAGAATTGTGTAATAATGATTTATTATTCAAAGGAAAATAGTTAACACACCACGTTTTTTGCAGATTAAAAGTAAAAAATTATTTCTCCTTTGAAAGTACTTGTACCATCTAAAACGAAGAACGTGGAGAGCGTGCCACAGATAATAGTAAGGAGGGTAGAGAGTTGTAGTTGTTCAGAAAACTCACACAACAGTTGATATCATTTGCAATGCAATAAAATTGTTAGTGACTTAGGTGAACTACTCATGTGTTAATTATGTGCTGTATGCGCCTCGCGTTTTTCATTTTAAATTTTACAATTATTTTCATATGATAAGTTATTTCTTAATTTTAATCCGTTTGAAATATGCGATATATATATTTTAATTAAAATATGTTTTTAACAATTGTTGTTAAGTAAATGTTATGTAAAAATGTGGTGAAATACTTAAATATTTCCATTTATACGTCATATAGACTGTTTTGAAATCCGCATTGTAATGCTCTAGGGTTGGAGGAACATCAGCGTACAAACACGAGGTCGGGAAGCAATAGTTCCATCCCTAGTGGGCGCAACTGTATGAAGGTAGGCAACCTGCCGTAAGCCTATTAGTGCAAATGCTCACGTTAATGTGGTTTCCAGTAGTTATCAAACTGCGTTACTCACCTCAAGGTTGGTTTTAAGTTATGTGTGGCAGGTTCCGTACAATAGGACGCTCACGATAATTTTTCCCGATCTCACGATTGTATGCAAAATGTTTTCCATTTTACATGTACTCCCGGCCATAAAAGCGTTGTAACACGTATTTTTAAACACCCCCTGTTCGTAGGTTCTGTGCATCCATTAAAAGCGAAAATTAGCCCCAAATCTTGCGTTGATTGGAGTCGTCTTACTGGTTAGAAATAACTTAGGTTTTGCAATATATTACTTTGCGTTATTTTTGTGTAGATGTACTTATTTGCCCGTGCTCTTGCCCACTAACCCACAGAAATACGGGAAAAAAAATAATTCCATGGCAGTGTCTTACTCTCAGTAGTCAAGCGGGGTAGCGCGCATTTTCAATTTAACGGCAAAGGTCTGAGAATATTCATATTAATTGCTTCGTCACTCTCCAAAAATAAGGGAAAAATTTTTTTGCCGCGTATTCATTTCGTTAATGTGAGCTTTGGATTGTGCTTGATGTCTTGAAATGAAGAGATTTTTGTCAATATTTAACAACAAATTTTTCAGCGCTGGTGAATGGTGATATAGAGCAGTATCAAAACGCTGGGGCGAGGAAAACGGGATATCCCCGAGAAAACCCACCCACGAACGGAATCGTCCGGCACGATTCCCACATGCCAAAGTCTGGGTTGACTACGCTGGGAATATAATCGGGATCGCCATGGTGAGAGGCGAGCTGTTGATGTATTTTTGAGAGCAGTATAGTTTTTATGTTTTTACGCGAACGTTGAAGAATTTATCATAAGCCCCAAGTCGTATTGTCGAAGAGTGTGGAAGCCCTTAGCGTGCATGTTATCTATCTTTCCATCGGCTGAAATCACACTAGAAGCGCTTACGAAAACGTAGTAGGCCTAGGTATAATCCACTCGTTAGTATTGATCATTTTATCGGATTTACACATTCGGTGGATGTTTAACGGTGTTTTCCGGGCGTATGAAAACTAGGAGTTTTATTTTGGCGGCCTGTATAATAAATGCGGTGAAATATGCAGAAGCGGTATATTTCAGTCGCCGCAAGCCATGTTTGGATGGTGCAGAAAACATTTTTACTGGTACATCAGTATATTGCATTACAATTGCGTATTAGTGGCATTTACAGTATAAGCATGCCGGAGTTAAAGCCGGAGTTAAACACGGAAAACAAGATTTTCTTTTGGGAAACTCACGAGCGGGAGCCACGCGCTGTTTCGTGTTTTTTCTGAAGGCGGCTGTCTACGCTGCTCCCGAGCAGGGATTTGATTAGATCAGGCGAAGAGATTGGCTGAGTGTTTAGATATTACGGACGGATGTAGATCGTACTCGCAAGAGTTTTTCAAACGGCTTTCTTTAACTTCAACTCTATCGAGTAGATCGAGCACAGGCGGATCCAGGGGGAGGGGGTCCCCATGGAGCTCCCTCCCCCCCCCCCCCAAAAATTGATATTTTATGTATAGTTTATCCTTAAAATATTACGAACTTATAAAGAGTTATGTTCAATTTTTTGTGTAAGCAACACCTTAAATAGTACAATTTTGCACCTTAAACACTAAATTTTTTCCGGGTTTGTGGGCATAACTACCCCCCAAAACCTAGAGCTCGATCCGCTCCTGCGATCGAATAAGGTTTTCGTAAGTGCATTTGGATCGTGAGTTATATCAGGATGCACACCAAAAAAACTTACTGGTTAAGGCCAAGATCTTTCATTCATTTCAAACAATTGCAAATAACGAATATATTTTAACCAAATGCTTTGAAAAATTTGAGATTGTGTACAGTCATACGATACATAATTTTGCCAGAGAGTTTTTTTTTAATTATGCACAGTTTGCTAACAACAAATTTAATTGCTTCATTTTGGCTTATTTTGAAAACAAAATATGTGATATTGCAGGGGCAACAATCTAAAAATCCATTTGGTGTATTGCAACAGAAAAATTCAGATACAAACGGTGATATATAAGTGTTAAAACTGTAAGAATGAATGTTTGATATCTGCATTAATTTGCGTTAAAAATATTTTCGAAACCACTGCAAAACTAAAGAGCAAGGCCTTAAGCTTCGTGCTGCGATTCACCGGGATCGGACTTCGCGTGGTGGGTTGGGTGTGATGATGAGGGGATGCGACGGTGCAAACAGGACGTGAAGGCGGAGTGCTGAATAAGCTGCCCCGGCCTGAAGAAAACATCGTCCCTCAGCACGACTGCGGTGTCGACTTGCCAAGCCAAGTCCATGCGTGGTGATGAGGTGCACACCCTGTGCCTAAACCAAGGTCAGAATATATTGTGATACCTTCTATACTTTACTATGTTTTCTTTTCACCGTGCGAGGCTATTCTGTACGACATTTATACACTGCCAATATTTTCTAGTGTAAAATATTATCTTCAATTGAGCTAACTGCTTTATGAAGGGTTTGTCTCGAACGTGGTGCGTAGTTATGTATTTTTAATAATTTAATGGCGACCAAGTGGTGAAATTTAAAATTTTATTTTTGTATGAAACAGTGTTAGTTTTGTAGACTCTATTATGAAGTACATTTTTCTATTACAAAAAAAAATGTTAGCCAGTTTTCCCATAATGGCATTTCAAAGTCAAAAATTCCAAATTTCAGACGTATTTTAAACTCAAAATTTTGGTATTTATGTCGTGTAGTGAAAGAAGTTTCAAATGTCAACTGAATGGAGCAGAGGAATATTTCTAAACATTTTGCTCTAATTGTTTATTTATCCACCGAAATATCCCCAAGTTAGTATTTCGTCTGTAACAATGTAACCCAGTAAGGGCCAAAGTGACCCGGGTTTAGAGTAGCCTAATGTTATTAAGGCAAAAGAATTTCGATTTTGGCTAATTGACTTAAATATATTTTATTATTAAAGGGAAAAATTATAAAGAAACACATATTTTTTTAATTATAATAATTGGGCTATATAGATATAAGATTTTTAAATGTTTGTTGCAATGGGAGTTTACAATTTAGAATTTATTGGTTTGTTGACCAAACTTGTATTGAAAGACAAAGTGACAAAATACAAAAAAACACACAAAAACACAAAAAAGTAAGAGGAACTTCGTCAATTTATGTATATATATATATATATATATTATATCAGCAAGAATTCTAAAGATTGAATTCTGACAAGAGTTTGATAACACCCAAACACAAAAGACAGGCACAAAGAAAAACCTGATTCCCAATATGAGAAAAGATGGAAAAAATACACAAATAGAGGACAGTGTACAACTAATAAAAACAAGAGACAACACAAGTTAAAGTCAACGAAAAAAATGCAACGTTTCGGGGACTGAGATCTGTCTCCGTCTTCAGGCTGAGACACAGCTGGTTGGAACACCAAGATGCGAATAGATATACAGTGAAGACAATTTATAAGTTTACGACAGTTGCTCCCTTGTAGAATTTAAAGAAATGTAGGAATAAAATTCGCAAAAACAGCGCTAGCAGGAAGCGGCGGCTTAAACAAAGTGTTGTTTTGTCAAGCATGCTCGACCACGTTTCCAGTTAGATCGCACAGCTCTCATCTTCTTGCTGTATTTACATTATAATGCATAGTAGCCTTCACGCAACATATTGGCCAGTACTGTACGTTCGGGAGATTTCTTTTAATTTAAATTTTAAGTTGCTTTAAAAAACGTCTTTTTATAGTATAAAAGTTTGCTGCGAACAGTTTGTAAAATGCTGAAACATTTAAATAAGTCCATGAAATCGTATGTTCAATTTACAGTTAACGGTTACCGTTTCGCATTACAAGTTGTAGCTTTTTTTTTTTTTTTCACTACCCACATCAAAACTAACGTATCGACTCACAAGTGGTAAATTAATTCCGTAAATTGGGAAACTATAGTCCATTCGAACTTACGATGCCAACTTCAAATTCTTGAAGGTGTTTATGTATATTCATATCGTCGCACACGTCGGCAAATAAATACCGCACTGGTACATTCATAAAATATGCAGTATATTTAAATTCTAATTAAGGACCTCTGATCTCGATCTAGGCCGCGTGTCATATTTTGTTACTTGTGATTTTTTATACGCGTCTTGAAATTTTTGTTATAGTTTTTCAGCTTTCTTCTCTCAGCCCTCTTTTTTTATCGCTAGATACTTGAAGATCGAACACACACTACTAGGCGAATGCTTGAATGATTCCGTAAGAAAGGCCATGGCCGACTCCTCTCCCAGCTCCTGTCATTGTAACAAGTTGTATTTCACCGTCTCTAATGACCTCGATGTCGACGACACGTGAAGCCCACTTACCATATGTAGTGCACCTCTCTATTCATAAATGATCCCAACGTTATTACTATTGTACGGTACATAAACGGCTAACTATCCAAGTAAACCCGTGAAAACATAAGCTAAGTACGCCGAAAATCACCACCTAGAGCTATGTTCGAACTAAGAATATTCAAATCCTTCTTTGGCCTTGGTATTGCGTAATCCAGAAGTTGCTCCGTAAATGTCTAGGAGAACCGGGCTGTTATGCGACTTGAACGTCAGCTATGTCATTTTATATCGGCAGCTGTCTGCTTGAAATTACGTATGTTGACCTTGAGTCTTTATTATTTCGATTTGTCAGGTTTTCAAAGGAAGTACTGACTTTTGTTCTCACCTAAAGTAAGGTTAATTCTACTTCATGTTGTTAAGATCAATGATAAAAGTTTGGCACAGGGAAAATTTCTTCCGCTTGAGTGCTGATATCGGTACGAAGTGTGAACTGACCAATCACTGAGTTTCCTGAATTTTAAGTTACGTGAATTTGATAATTGGAAAGCCAAAATTGGTTTGTTTTTCACTTTAAAACTAAATTAAATGACTTCTTTTTTACAACGCCTAGTTAAATTTAATTTTACAACGGTTTCGTATTTTATTAGGTCCATTAGCGATTGCAGCGCATATAGCGGCAGAATTTTTCCCTGTGCTGAAGTCTCTCATAAGAAATCACACTTTCTTTCCAATCTGTAGTAGAATTGCTTTTACCGAAAGTAACAGCGAAGCATCAAAACAGCAGTAGTTTTGTACATTAGGGCTGGGATATGTTTTAAATCACCTTGTGCCAACACTGCAGAATCTAATGGATGAAATTAATTTGTGGCACTTTAGATACTTGTCATGTTGCGGGTAACATCATTTTATATTGGATACATTTTAATGGAAAAAGAAACTTCAAAATCAGGACATTGAGAATTAAATATAATATGTTTGGTTTTACGTGTTAAGACTTTAAAGAAAGCCTTCATATAAAAGTGTATTGAGTCACGCAGGGGTCCAGCGTAAGGGCGCGGTTCACCTCAGTTTTCAACGTATTTTTTTTTTATTTTTATATTTGTATCAGATATTTTTTTCTTATTTTAGACGTAAATTGTGATTAAGTCTTCCTCTTATGAAATTTGTTTATCTCACATAGTTTTTGCGTAATGAGTCGTAAGCGTCAAAATTTGCACTTTACGGTTTTATGTACGCTACTAAAACCAACTGACACACCAAACCGAAAAAAATTCACAGTGTATAACAATGTTATAGGCTGTGATTTGACACATATAAAACAAAAAATATATTTATTTTTGTATTTTTAAAAAATTGTTGAAATATTTAAATTTTCATTTCAAAATTCAATATTTCTTTTTAAATACAAAAATATTTCATTTTTTGTTTATTTATATATATGTCAAATCATAGCCTACATCATTGTTATACACTGTGAATTTTTTTCGGTTTGGTATGTCAGTTGGTTTCAGTGGCGTAAATAAAACCGTAAAGTGCAAATTTTGACGTTTATGACTCATTACGCGAAAACTATGAGAGATAAACAAATTTCCTAAGAGGAAGATTTAATCACAAATTTGTGTCTAAAATAAGAAAAAAATATCTGGTACAAATATAAAAATAAAAAGCGAAGTTGAAAACTGACGGTGAACCGCGCCCCTAAATTTCAGCATTATACTGTTAAAATTGTACGGTATCGTAAGCAGTTTAATTTTTCTTTTTAAACTGTTTGTTTGAATCTCAGAAATGTGATAACATTTTAGTGTAGTATTGTAAGAAATATAATTCGTTTATTGTTGAACGAATGGAGTGAGATGGCGCAACTGTAACGCGTTAGACTCGCATTCGGGTGGACCCGGGTTCGATACCCATTTCCGGCCATCTTGATTTCGGTTTTCCGTTGTTACCCGAAATCGCTCCAGGTGAATGATGGGATAGTTCCTTAACAAATGCCATGGCCGAATTCTCTCCAAACACCTGTCCTTGTGTAAATTTGTGTCACCATACGTATATAATGACCTCGCTGTCAACGAGACGTAAAGCCCGCGTACCTTACCTATTGTTAGAGACATGAACTTTTCGCGGAAATAATTTTGCCCTACTTTGTTTCGATGCTTTACGCGCACATCCTCTGTTGTGCTTCATGGTTATTGTCTGTGTGCCTTTGTGAAATAACGTCTCACATTTGACTGTGCCAATCAGAATAAGGGTACAGCAACACCACACGTCTGTAATTTGCAGGTAGAACCTCAAGACACGTGACAGTTCAAACATCCTATCATCGTCTATGAAGCTGAACCATAGATGTGAACGTAAGACACTGAAGCAAACTGGAGCAAAATTATTTTCGCGAAAAGTTCATCGCCATAAGTAACCTCAAGACACGTAACAGTTCAAACATCCTATCATTGTCTATGAAGCTGAACCATAGATGTGAACGTAAGACACTGAAGCAAACTGGGGCAAAATTATTTTCGCGAAAAGTTCATCGCCATAAGTAACCTCAAGACACGTAACAGTTCAAACTTCCTATCATTGTCTATGAAGCTGAACCATAGATGTGAACGTAAGACACTGAAGCAAACTGGGGCAAAATTATTTTCGCGAAATTTTCATCGCCCTACCTATTGTTGAACAATGGTGTTTTGCCACGACCCTGAAAGATTATTGGTTGGGACACTGATCTTTCGCGGGAAAAGTTGACTGGCTTGTATAACATGTCAATATCGTACATATTTCTTTCGAATTTGGTTTTCCCCATCTGACTGGGCTGATGAAAACACCGGTGCGCTGCTACTGAATATTAGTGATTCGTCTTGAAACTACTACATATTCATCCTTCAATCGTACAAAGCGCAGTCCCTCTAAACCATTTTGCAAAATACGGTGGCAGAAAAGATTCTTACGATTTTCCACTATCTCTAATTACGGATTAAGTAAGATATGGATTACTTGGAGAAAATGAGATTATGTGTCGGGAAAGTTATAAATAGTTAATGTTGAATTGTTCTGTCTTGTTACAGTTAAAATAAAAATTTACTCCACAGTTTCGTTTAAAACAATGGTTTTAGAGTACTGTATTATATGTACATATGGTGTGCTGAGAAACATAGTGTTTTAAGTAATATAGCTTCCTTAAAAACATCCAACTTCCGTCACAGATAAAACTTATTGTATTCTTGCAATATTCCGATTGTATAAAGATATCTCGTGAGTAGTTAAATGTTTGTTATATTTATTTTTAAACACTTTTTTTATTACTTCTAACAGCACTTATTCGTTTTTCACTGCTATATTTCTTTACATCTTGTTCGTGAAACGCTGTAATTAATAGGGCCACGATTTTGTCGCGAAAAGATTTTTGCCCCACTTTGTTTCAGTGACTCACGTGCACACCTGCAGTTCTGTTTCAAGGTTATTGGCAGCGTGTGTTTGTTCAGGCACGTTTCTCATTTGACTGCACCAATCAGAATAAGATTATTGTGAGTCTGTACGTCTGTAATTTGCCAAGGCAAGTGAGAGTAAAATCATCCAACCACAGACGATGTAGCAGAGCTGCAGGTGTGCACATGACGCATCGAAACCAAATGTTGCAAACATTTTTCGCCATAACATCGCGGCTCTAGTAATTAGAGACGATGAATTATCGCGGGAAAACTTTGCTTGATGGGTTTCAACGTACATTAGGCTTACCAAAAATTACTGATATTTTCTTGTACGTGGAGCTGTTACCCTATTTGACTTAGCCGATAAGAATCCCGCTGTTCTAATATTGGATGCCTCTTATTGGTTTACAGTTGTGTCAGACGTGTATCACCCAATCTTACATGCTGCAAGAAACTGCAACGTTTTCGAGGCTATGTAGGTACAAACCATTTTCGCGATATATTATCATGTCTAGCGATCATATTCCAGTGACTTCGTAATTGTAAGTAATATGTCGTTTACAATAGTAATTATATTGCAGAACATTTATTTTTAAATTAACTAGTTGGCATTAGAATAACACAAAGGCCATGCCATAGTATTATCAACACGCGCATGTCTTCAATGGAAAAGGGGCTGATGCGTATTAAATTTATAGATCTGTGGAAAAGTTAAATTAGTATCTATGATATCCACCACCTAACAAATTTAAGTAGGCCTACATGCCAAATTGTCAGGTGAAAGAGTCATTCTTCGTTACACTACATGGAAACTGCATCTTACAATAAAGTTTTAAGTGTAGTTTTTCTTAGCCAAGCAGGTAAACCTCATACATTTGAAATTGAATGGGACCACTTAAGCGTTAGTTATTTGAGCTACAACCCATGTAATAAAAATACTTGAAAGTTATAACAAAATGGTAATCGTTAGTGTTGGTTGGGCTCGACAAACGAAAATTAATCAAAACTAAAACGATCTAAGAGGACTTGTCTCACTAGCATTACTCTTCAAGTCAAATACGCTCTGCGGACTGAAGTGAATTATTCCTTTCTCTACTTATTTTCACCGAAGACGTCTGAAGTTTGCAAGAAATAACCCTACACAGACTACAACATCAGAACACGAAATTTAATACAGTTTTGACTTCTTCTTACTATTATCTCTGTGTTTTCTTTTATACAATTGTTATTGCGTGTAACGTTTGATAATTCTGGATAAAATTATCTGATTCCTTATTATATGCTTTATTACTGATACACAATTTCAGCGCGTTATTATTTCATTAACGGATTTTTTGTATGCATGCACTGTCGTTCTGGATGCCCACAACTTCGGCAATCTTCGGTAAATTTCAGTAAGGATTTGGTTGTCATGTTCGAGTCACGAGGGCCTTGATAAGGAGGATACGCCTGTGAATTAGGCTGGACCCGTGTAACATGCCCTTTTGACAGGTGTGGTAGTCTCGTAGGCCAAACTATGGTGTCCATACCTCGTACAGCTTGTTGTGTGATGACCTCGTGTTATGTTGGCACGTGTTACTGCAGAGTAACACCAGAAAATGTTCGTATAAACCATATACATCGATCTCAAAAACATATTGATAGCCTGACAGTGAACCCACACCCGTTCTTCAGTCTTTCACGTCGTTGCTTAATGGCAGCCAAATACTAGACCCAAAGTTAAGGACTTTACATGGCTTACATGAATGTATGTCTAAGGCCATTGCTGGTAGTTTTACAATTATTTAGATAATGTTTTTAACCCAGCGTGATATATATATATATATATATATATATATATATATATATATATATATATATATATATATATATATATATATATATATATATATATATATATATATATATATATATATATATATATATATACAGGTGTCCAGAAACAAACGCCTAATAAGCATATCGCGCGAATCCTGGGCTAAATTGGAGACGAAAATGATTGTAGCAAAATGTTGTACGACGACATGTGGCAACACTACATTCAGATAGTCCCCTCTAGCGCTCCACGTTCAGATATTGTTTCATGCATTTTAAGTCAAGTAAACACAGAAGCATGTTTAGACTGTTCAGGATTTTAACCTGGACCAATAATACGCATGTCAGAACAGTCGTCGTAAGATAAAAGATATCTGTGGAGCGCAGGAGGGGAGTATATACAATGCTACGTTGCCACATTGTGAAAATAAAATGTACACTATTTTGCCATGAACATTTTCGTCTCCATTTTAGCCCAGGATTCGCGTGGTATGCTTATTAGAAGTTTGGCTCTGGACATACTGTGTACATATATATACACACACACACACACACACACACACACACACATGCTTGTGACCTGATTTCTTCGTGGCAATAAACCTTGCTGTTTTGTAGATTTTCGCTCGTAAAGCAACGCATGTTTTGTTATGAAAATAAGCCTAAATCAGTCGAAATATTGTTTTGTGTTGAATTGAGCATTGTTTTGCCAAAAAAAAAAACACATGTATTTGTGCGTTGTATAGCTACACACAGCCAGGCTATTTTCAAAGCATTCTGTTGACAATCATTTGAGTCCTTTACGTTAGTGTGAAAAGTCTACCGAACACGACCTTAAACTGGCGTTCACCACTATTACACCAGATTGGTACTGTGATGGCCATCCAGAGTGAAACATATTTTTTCAAAAAGAAGCTACTCACGATATTCGACGCACCACTGCAAACTAACCATTCGATGTAATGGAATGAGATTCAGTGGGCGTAAACTGAAGATCGGCGATTATACAGCCCTTCATTTAGTCACCAATGGATAATCTTCTAGGACACAATTTTTAACTATTTATTGGTCTCAAATATGCCAGAATATGTATGTTGTGGTGCACTGCTGTACTACTTAGAATACGGCTGCTTTCTTATACTGTGGCACAGCGTACCGAACCAGAACGATGCCTGTGCGATGTCCGACCTAGCTAGTGCTTACGCCCCAAAACAACGCTGTACCGCGCTTACGGCGCTTCTGTTAGTCGAACCGCGTAAGTGGCTTCGTGCATTTTCGTTGTAAATCATTAGAGGTAGGAAATTTCGCGGAAAGATTTTTGCAGCACTTTGTTTCAGTGCCTTACGTGCTCACCTGCATCTTGGTTTTGTGGTCAGTGATTGGATGCCGTAACACCCGGCGTCTTTAGGTTAAACCCGCAAATCACAGACGTGATGTGTGGCAGCTATCCGTGTACTGATTGGCGCAGTTCAATGAATAACGAATGATTAATGAATAACGACTCTGCACAAAAACACTCTGTCAATAACCTTGAAGTTGAGCTGCAGGTATGAACGTAAGGCACTGAAACAAAGTGGGGACAAAAATGTTTTCACCAAAAATTCCTGTCCCTATAAATCATTGTTCAGATGGCCAATTTAATACCACCTGTTGTTGTGGGTACAACGCAAAATGTGCACCCGCGTTGCGTCTGGTTGCGTTGTAGTGGTATTAAATACGCACACACTGAAGTGTAAGATGTCACTATATGAGTACAAAATGGTTTTAAGTCCATTTGCTTTATTCGCCCATGTGCAGCAAAAAAGAAGTGAGGGGTGCAGTCAGTTATAAATGTGATTAAAGGTGCAAGTTAAGGCCCATTTTACTTGCTCTGCACCTGCGCTGCGTTGCGTCGCTTCAGTGAAAATTGCAGCTAGAGATATTATATCGCGGTCCAGATGCGTTTGTTGATATGTAAGGACACTGATTAATAGAGACCCTTCTTTTTCACGAAAAGAATTTTTGCCCCACTTTGCTTCAGTTCTTTACGTACACATCTGCAATTCTGCTTCTTGGTTATTGGCAGAGTGTATATGTGAAGAGCCTTATCTCATATGACTTAGCCAATTACAATAATGTTCCTGCAACAACACACGTCTGTAATTTGCCGGTATATTCCCAAGGCTCGTGACAGTTACAATATCCAATCGCTGACCACGAAGCACAACTACAGATATGCACGTAAGGCACGAAACAAAGTGAGGCAAAATTCTTTTCGTGAAATACAAGTCTCTATTGATTAATTGCGGGAAAATCTGACAGTTTGTTACGCTTCGATATAAAGAGAGGCTCGAGTATTCTGCGTATTCATCGGGCAGCAGTCCTATATACGCACTGACCACAGTCGCGTATGCATTAACTTCTAACCGTTCAAGCAGGTAACACGCGAAACCCCCATGAATTATTTCCTTATTTAAGGTACGGTTTCAGTCGCCATATTGAATTTTATTATCTTTGGTTTTTTTTTTAGTCCTGAGAAGCCAAATGTTAAATCAATGACTATACCGCAAATTATATTTTCTTTGCGCTAAAGTACGAGCTTGGCAATTGAGTTAGTAATGTAAGGTTAGGTCGCAATTAGGCAAATTATAAATATAAAATAATTGCCACGTAAATTGCGGCGTAATTCTAAGTCAACAGCTAAATCGCAATTCAGTACTGTAGCATAAGGCAAACAGAATTTGCGGTATAGTCGCCTTTTTAACATTCTTCTTATAATAATTTCAGAAAGGCGGAAAATAAAATTAATTCAATATTGTGACTGAAACTGATCCTTAATACTGGCTTGCAGTCGTCAAAGGTGTCGAACCAGCTGTCATGCAATCACAAAGGTGGCAGTGAAGTATAAGATATTTGCATTCAACCTGACTTACAATAGATCCACAAAATATTCGTGACTTTACGTATAGCCATATCTGAGGTTCATGCGTAATTGCAGTGTCGCTATCTGACTAGGCCAATGAAAACTTTGGTGCGTCGCTAAGGACTATTTGTAATTCGTCTTTTAACACCTACATAACCATCATCCAATCATACACTGTAAAAAATGTTTGTGCTTTTACAAAGAAAAGCCTTGGAAATCCAGTTGCCAAAAAAATTCCTTGTAAATAACAATGGTTATCCTTGTAATAATATACAAAGTATATGTTTGTAAAATTACTAGGACTAGCGTGTTAGCTGTACTTTCAATAAGGGATAAAATAAATTTAAATGTTCATTGTTCTTCATAAATAACGCTGAACTTATTTATCAAATAACTTTTGAATAAAGGACGCATACAAAATATTATTTTGAAACAATAGAAAAATTTCGGGAGGTGCTAATATTCGAACCACTAACCCCACGCTTAGAATCTAAGCTTGTTACCCCTAGACCACTATGATTTACGTATCACTCAGTTTTTTATTTATTTGTATACATTCAGTGTAAAGTTCAGTAATAATTCTTCCTTTTAAAGCACACAATTAATATAAATATTCACTTTATTCCAGAAAAATACTTTTCAGATGTTGTGATCTTTGCATAAGTAATTTCCGCCGAACTTATGATTTTTGTAGTCTACACATTTTTTCTAAGTTTTTTTGCAAACAAATTCCTTTTAACGGTATAAACTAATAATTTTACAAGGAATATTTTCAACATTTACAAAAGTTGAACAACTACGAATAAGTGCCTTGTCATATTTTAGAAAAATAATTTACAGTGCAGGAACTGTCGGTATAGGTACAAGTAGAGACATGCAAAATTCGCGTTATCATTTGGTAACAGACTGAACTTCACTTTCCTATACATAACATAGCATAATCTGCCGTTCAATTGGCCACGAACTTTTATGCGTAGTCATTAACGTGTGTTACGTCTTTACAGAGATTGGCCTCTCTACCATGTACGCATTCTCCGCAGTAAGTCATGACAATATCGGCCAGCGGGATACTTTAAACGAGTCTACAGTCACTTGGAGTCTAGACAGTTGTCAGAAAATAACGCGAATTTTGCATGTCTCTAGGTACAAGGAATTCGTTTGTAGTAGTACAAAGTTTACCTTTGTAACTTCATAAACTAATGATTTTACAAGGATATTCTTTGTACTTTTAAAAGGACTTGTAAAATTACAAAGAATATCCTTGTAAATTTTACAAAAAAATTTTTAGAGTGTAGATAGAAGGTGGAGGCCGCTACAGTGTTTAGCAAAAACGGTGGCATGAAATATTCTTTCGATTTTACACTATTTCTATTTTTATAGATGTTACATGCCTTTTGACGTCTCGAAACAATGAAAGGTTAACTATACTCGATACCATCGGAACAGGTCTGAGTGTTCGTATTATTTGTACAGCAGTACAGTTGAATAAATAACTATACAATGAAATCTTTGCTTATTTCTGATCATTTTACTTTAAAAAAATTTTTGTGAATTATTTAATCCTGACGGGGAAAAAAATAATCTTGTTGACTAATGGATGTTGGTTCTCTAAAATGTTGAAACAAAATCGAATTACGAACGAAAATCAGAACTCTCGTAACTCCAATATGAAATTGAGAACGACAACAAATTCATAATTACGGTACTTACATGTAATTTGTATCGTCAAATGTGGCTGAAATAGCATACTTGCTTGAATTATTTATAAAAATTTTGTTTCCAAACGTAGGAAATTGTTATAGATAATTCAAGATTATGTGTTTGTCTGTTCTGTAAACTTACTGTTTGTAGTGTTGCGAAGGTTACTCGTAGGAGCCACGATGTCCGATTTTAATTCGGTACTCCCAATATATCTTGTTCTGGGAAACATAACTCTAAACTGTATTGCGTAACCAGCACATTCTAATTTGATAGTGTTTTTACATACAGCCTGTTTCAGAAACACGTTACCAAAGTTTGTAAGGCAATTGCTGACGTGAAACGAAGAGATTTTATATGTGACAGCTCCATCATAAATATTAAGGACTGTAGAAGTCCTTAAGTTCGACAAGCATGTTTTGAGGGATAGCTAATGTGAAATGTACTTGCTTTAGAGGAAGAAAATGTGTAATGTAACGTAAGTAAACCGGAATCTATGATAAAATGAAGGTACGATATATGTTATGCACCCGTACCATGTGAAAAAATAGCGATTTGCTCCTTGTTGCATTCAGTAGGGTTACTTTGACCGAAAAGTGGTATTTGATGGCAACGTAATTAATTAGTTTGGTGTAACTAAACAATAAAACGCACTCTTGTTGCATATCTTTAGGACCCACCATTTTTGTGTAAAATGCCCTCAAAGGTATAGTTGTCGATACAATGCCCCGGTGAGTTAGGCACTACGTACGATGCCGTATTATAGCCAGAATGGTGTTTACCTTCGGGTGAAGGGTTGACGGCGTTCAAATGGGGATAAGGTCGTAATTTTATATTTGTTTGAAATAGTGTCAGTTTTCTAGACGATACTTAGGAGTACATCTTCCTCTTACACAGATTAGATTAGCCAACTTTCCCATATTGACATTTCAATGTCAACATTTTCATGTTTTTCGTTTTTATCCACCGTGTAGACCAATTAACATAGTAAAATAAGTAATTCACATTGAAACTACATGTCACGGGCTACTGTTTACGTATATCATCACAAAATGATTTTGTATTTTAAAAATATTGCTGAAAGTAGCAAAGAATTCCAAATTACAAAAATTACAACAATATTTCGTCAAGCAGTAACCAGTGACATGTAGTTTCAAAGTGAATTAATTTTATTTTAAAATGTTAACTGTTTCTCACAGTGAATAAGAACGAAATGCACGCAAATTTTGAATTTGAAACGACGTTATGGAGCTTTTTTTTTTTTGTAAGAGACTATGTACTCCCAGGTAATGTCTAGAAAACTAACACTATTTCATACTAATATAAAATAACGATTTTCTCCACTTGAACGCCATTAAGCCGCCCACCTACTGGTTGTGTGTTTGTGTGAGTGAGGCACGGCGCCAAGGGTGATGTTGGCCGGTTCATCTGGTGTGGTATCGCCTCTACCGCAAGACACTGAAACTGCGTGCTAGGGTATCGTAGATCGCTCGCAATGACTGACACTTTAAGAGGTGACTCCATCTTGTTATTAGTGGAAAGTTTTAAGCAAAGTCCATTGCATGTTTCTAGAGTGGTTTCACACAAATCCCGTGAGTATTTTTTTTTAGATATAACCGGTTGAAAAAAGCTGTTGTTAGCCATGTTGAAAGGCTCCGAAATTATTTTTCTTATTGACATGATACTTCGAAACTACCTTTCTGTCATCGTTTGAAGTGTACTTTATTTTCGTACATTCACACAGCGGGCACATATATAATAGTTTCGTAAAACATATTTACGAACACACTGCGGCGCATTTGAAGCGTGTGGTAGGCGGATCCCTTAATATTTGTGATGGACCAGAGGTGTCACATATCAAATCTCTTCTTTGCGAAATTTGATCACATGCTTCGGAAACAAGAATTTTATTTACGAATTTGTTAATTAGTGGATAATTAAATGTGTGTTTAAACACAGGACACTAATGCAAATTTTTAGTTTTCGTGATTACTTAGGTAAACTTGGTTACAAGTTTTAATTTTGATAGTCCGCAAAGTACAAATTTTACTTAAATTTTGCCGATATAAATGGCTAATTAATTAACTAGAATATTGTGGACATACAGTTATTTTGATTTGACATAGTTCCTCAACGGATTGTTCATGTTTTATTAATTTTTGTTTATATACGTGCCAAAACCGGCTTATTTTTCTTTCGTTTTTCTTATCTCGCACTTGGATTTCCAGTACGACACAGCAATTCAGTAACGACGAGTGTCTCTATTCCAGTATATAATTATAGGCTACTCTTATTACAAGACTCGTTAAAAGACATTAAACAGCTAATGCAAATTTTAAAAAATTGTTACCTAGTTACAAGAGTATTCTCAAGAAATAAATAAAGAATAAAACAACAACGCACCCGCTAGAGTTTTATCGTAATGAAATGTAGGGAGAAAGCGGGCGTCCTTTTGGGTAAATGTGGTTATGGATAAATAGAACCTGCAACTATAATTTCAGTTAGTTTTCCCAGAGTATTTACTCCCTAGTCTAGAGGAAAGATACTTAACCTATTTACATCGCCATAATTGTTAAACAAAAGAATACCGATGTTTATTTCTTAGAACTCTCGAAAGCTGCAACAAGAGTGTCTGATTCTTTGTCATGTACAGTTTCACTCTCGAAAGCTGCAACAAGAGTGTCTGATTCTTTGTCATGTACAGTTTCACTCTCGAAAGCTGCAACAAGAGTGTCTGATTCTTTGTCACGTACAGCTTCACTGAGTGGAATTTTTGGGCCACCAGAAAGGAAACGGGATTTAGTTAGTGCAATATTACGAACTTACGTTCCTAATGGACGAGTGAAATTACCAGACAAGTTGGTAGAGTGGTTACATTATTGTGTTGTGGTAATATTTAAGAGTACTGTAAAAGTTAGAGTGCATGGTGCAAAGTGAACAAATAAATAATGCATTCGCTGCTAATCAGTTGACGATTTAGTGAGCAGCTTTGGCAAATGCAGTCTATGGTTGTGCCAGCCTACCGGTTGTATAGACGGTGTAATATATTGCAAAGGGCGGGGCCGTTGTTGGAACTGAACCAAGGACTTCTGGACGGGTTCGTGCGACGTAAAGTTAAATTATCTCTTTTCGGAACAGTCGTCTAAGAAATAATAGCCAAGTAATGAATTTTTGTGCTAAAAATGTGCTCACGAGACTTTTTCCTTCCCCTCCTCCTAAGAGGACGTGGTGCATAAATTAACGCTGAAAAGATTTATTGAATTCGAAAGTCGGCGAAGAAGATAAAAAATATTTAACAATCCTGGAAAACAATCAATTTTATAATTTTTTTGAGAGAGATAAATATTCCTTTAGTGTAATCTCTTGGCCTGGAAATGTTACAACAAAATTTATGTCATCATAAAGAGTTCACTTGAAACTCGTCATGTTAGCAAGGTTTTCTGTATGAAAAAAAAATGATTTACGTTTTTTTTCTATGTTTTTAAAAGCCCTCAATATTTTAACAAATGATTTTGCCTTTTACTTATGTACTACGCTTTCTTAAGAGAAATGTTGCTGTTTGATGTACACTGCCAACCACTTTCGCTGTTAGAAAAATAAGCCAAACAGTGGCAGAAGTTTGATTTTTTTCACGATGTCGTGGCACTGCAATTGCAAGTTACGAATATTATTTATTATTCTAGACTTCGTTCACTCAACGAAATACAATAGCTGGCATGAGCATTTCCATTAGACGAGATTTATCCGTAACATTAATAATAGCAACATTTTATTCTTGTTTTTTTTTTTCAACGTTGACTTCTTGAATATATAAATTTTATGTTGTTGTGGACGTTCATTTAATTTGAACTTTGTTATCTAATACATGTAAATGTACTTCACATTTCATCTTTAGACATATATAGCTCCCGTGTGTTTTTACTAACGTTCTTACTGTCATCATACTAGGAGACGAGAGATTTTTTTTTTTAAATGTGATTTTTGGCGATATGAAATACAAATAAACTGCGCTGGTTTGGATAACCGTGAAAACGATTTTACAGATGATCGACCACTCACAGCCCTTGCAGGACTACATATTCATTTATTTTTAAAGTCATTGTTCTAACAACTTTAGTAGATTACTACAATTTTTTTCACAAACTAGGATTTATTTACTTTATGATTTTGCTACTTGTTCAATTTATCAGCTGACTGCCTGGCTGTGCATCTTGACGACGTTTTTTGGTTTTACCAAGATAATTTGATTATTTACACCTTCATTACGTATTTCAAGCCTTTGATTTATTTGCGAATTGTTCACAATATTAACGTAAGAGATGTTATTTTTGATGATAATTTAAAGTATGTCAATACCTAGCTTTTTACGTATTCATTTTATTTCATATTAGAAAATTCACAACAAATGAGACTTTACATGTGAAATTGTTGTCGAAGAAGTACTTTTCCTAGCATTGTTAACAAGTAATACGTAATTTTTAATGTAAGGTTTTCGTAATGCCTGTAGTTTCATTGTTATACTTTATTTTAATCTTCTTCATGTATACCTAATAATTCAGTTAAGTATATTCATGGTAACTTTTTACAATGAGAACAAACGTTAGGAGAAGAGATCCCTAACAAGATAAGGCATAAAAATGAAGGTTAGGGCCCTAGTGCGATTACGTCTGGAACTGCAAGCGTGCCTCGTTAACGGACAGTACTGTTTTTCACAGCGGTGACGCATATGAGTTCCACCTTTAGGGGCACTTTAAGGTTGCCGCTTACTCAACCCACCGAGGGGTTTGCAAAGCTTCGGCCGAAACAAGTTCTTTCGAAAACGACTCAACGTATGTAATGTATACATACGAATAGCATTCAAAGAACATTACTCGCGTGTATACCCTTTCAGGTACACCATTAATCTATAAGGCGGCCGAAAATGACATAAACTGGTGATATTTTTTTTTAGATAGGATAATCTTAGTTCAGATTTAAACAGGTTTAGATGGGAACATTACGCCTTTACCAAACTATTTCGTCAGAAAAGTTAGATTCACCACTGAATGTATCATAGATATGAGTAATCAGTGAAAAGACTTGCGTCTAAAGGCTAGATTGAGACATGATGCGTGTACTGTGTCACCCTTAGATCTCCGCACTTCATGAACTCGAACGCACATAATACGTCCACCCGGTCGCCTAGGTGTCGTGCACGCGAAGCCCATTCCGAATGTACAGACACTAGAAAAAACGCATTTGTGTTGCCTGTGATGCCATTCGAATGCAGGATGGCAAATTTAAACGTGAATTAATAAATCATCTGTAGCATAGATAGCATAGAAGCAATGCATTTCTCGATTAGTTACATGTCCATATGAACATATTAATAGCTCCTTGTCATCTCAGGAATCGTCTCATTGAGCTTGTCCTCATTGTAAATAAAATTTTTAACTTGAGATTACCTACTTGTTGACTGACGTCTATGTAAGTTTGTTGGAATTCGAGTTTATAAAAAGGCATGCATGTGTGTACATGCGCCATTCCTTGTGCAGAACAGAGAAACTTACTATTTTACACAACCTATAGCAAATGTAATACGCTAATCGTTAGCAGCACAACAGATTTCAAGGTTTCGCGTGTGGGGGATCGTGCTGGACGATGCCGCTGGTCGTTGGGCTTTCTCAGGGATCTCCCACTTTCCCTGCCATTTCATTCTGACGCTGCTCCATGTCACCCCTCATCAGCGCTAAAGGTCTAGATGTTAAGTGCAGACCAAAATACCTTCAATCAACACATGTCGTGGCTGTATACAGTCTCTATCCATGTATTGCATACAGATTGTATGCGTTGTCAAGGCGGCCGCATACCCCGCGCTTCAAATGCGTTGCAACGTGTTCGTAGACAGGTTTTTTCTAAGAAAATATTCCACGTGTGCCCATTGTGCCAACGTACGTAAAGGAAACAAACTCCAGATAAGGTCGGAACCTCATTGTTAAGACGCCACGCTCATTAAAATCACTGTTTCTTAGCCTTCCAACATGGCCAAAAACAGCCTTTTCAGACTGCAGTACTTCAATATGTACTAACCGGATGTATGTGAACCTCAGGTTGTGACCTGCACTGAACTTAGTTGCAGACTTTACACCAATAAAATTATATGCTCACAGCTTAATGTCCCATAGTAAAAACCGTTCGGCGGGAACCTTGCATGATAGTTCAGAGCTTGGATCGTTGAGGCGACGCGGCATTTGATGCGCGCTTCAAGGTCGACCTTACTGCTGTGTCGCTTTTGAGCCTCTCACGCGCGGGTAGACGGTGCCCTTAAATAAGTACACGAATGCAACGACGTTGACCAGGTAGATCACGGACAGATGTGTGTGAGATTTCTTGGTACACTTCGTAGATGTACATGCATTATCCGCTTGCTTTTTTCCTTACGAGGAGTTGTCAAGAATCAAGTGTCTTAGTAGTTCATGCTCTTTGTGTCCCGCAATGTAAACGCTCAGTAAATTCATTTCTTGTGTGTAGTGCGTTTTAAAATGTAATCTGTGATTTCGTATTTTGTGGGCTTAAAAAACGTATTTTTGTATTTGAAAACTGAAACTTTAGTACGAGGGCCGACGTGTTCAAGGCTGTGCTTCGACGAGAGGCGCGGCAATCTGAAGAGACCTAGTTTGCATGTCGACACAGACCGGTATGTTAGCAGTCCCAGTTGAGAAATTAAATAAATGATCCGATACCTGTCTGTCTGCTTCCTATATGCAGGCCGCGTTCCAATTGGTTACCAGTTGGATATTTTTTTCTTCTCTCGGCATTTTTTATTAGCTTCGACTTGGAATAGATCCAACAGCTGCTTCTTTCTGCCGCATATTTATAAAGTACTGCTGGCTCTCGCAACAGAGCCCCTCGCCTGTGAGTTCTGAACAATTTCACTCGGCCTGCAAGTGGCCTCAGGTTCTAAACATGTAACATAGGTTGTGATAAGAACTCCAGACTTTTAACTCCTGGCTGTAATAAAAATAGCACACTATAAATACTACAAAACTGTGTTTATGGTCAGTGGGCTGAAGCATTCCTGTTTACTAAGCGATGTGTGCACTAGTTAGACATGTTGATCAAGATCGCCCATTGTTATCCTCAGGTTAATGAAGTGAAGCATGTCTTAGATTGAGAGTATATCGCCTTCATGGGGAGAATTAGTTGATTTTTAACATTTATTGCACGTCTATCTCATGATCATGAACAGGGCACTACTTAACACTGAGAGTACCAAAATTGTAAATAATTTATATGTGTATATAAAATGTGTTTATGTATATATTTACACTGTGAGTTAATAGCAGCTAGAAGCCCCCAAGACAAGTTTGTCTAAAGTAAAAGGTATGCGATATTTCAGGTCGGCTTAGCAACTGCTGTAAAATGTCAGACGGAGAAACAATAACAGTAGGGATAGTTGATAGCATGTAGGCAAAAGACCTACAAGCCTTATGGACCAAAATGAACGCGATAATGATTTGCAACTTACGTCAGTCGGGGGATTCTACATGCTGTGCTAGAATTAAAAATAAACTATATTTAGTCAACGTCGTACAAAAATATAGAATTTGTAGCTCGTGCTCCCAGTGCGAAAATGTGTATTTGATTTACTCGTAACTTAAAAAAGGGATAGCACTTTATAAGAACGATTGTATAGTGTGAATTACATCGAGGGAAACTATGTTTGATTATCTTGGTTTGTGGTTTCACAGTAAGTGCTGTTTCGATACTTTCCATGCATGTCAGGTTAACTTCTTACTGTAAATTTTGTTCCGAAGTGAAAGGTGATCCGTTTTTCTTTTGTATAAAGCAAATTTACACGCAAAAACTTCTGTACTCGCCTAACGTTTGAGCCAGCGAATATAAAAAGTTTTGTTCAAAACACTTCAATTCAGATAGATACTTCGTGGCGGAACTAACTCCGTGAGGGTGTTCAAGTGGGATAAAATATTTCTTTAAGTGTTAGTTCTGTAGACTGTACTTTTAGTACAGTTTACTCCTACGAAACAAGTTAAGCTCTCATAGTATTCTCATACCGATGCGTCAAAGCCAACATTGCCACGTTACGCTGCCATACAAATAAGGAAAAACATTTAGAAATGACATGCCGTAGGGTATGTAACAAAACATCAATATAATTCTCAGTGAACTATATTTGTAATTTTAAAACATTTCTATATTTATAACTTCTTTCTTATACTTTTGGTATTTTTTTTTAATTGTAAGTATTTCATTGTGGGTTTGTAAATGTTTTATTACTTAGCTCATGGGATGTTACTTAACCGTGAATTATTTTAAGTAAGTTAATTTGTTTTCTCTATTTGCATGGCAGCGTAATACGAAAATTTTGACTACGACGCACCGTTATGAGAAAACAATGCAAGTTAAAATTGTTTTGTAAGAGAAAACTGCACACACATATCGTTTACTAAACTAACACTATTTCATAAAAATACAAAACTATGAGTTTATCGCACTTGAACACCGGTCAGGTGTCGTCTGCCCCGGCTGTCAGCATATGCAGAGCGCCATTCGCATCTCTCGTGCAACTTTTTTGTATTATGTTTGAGTACGAATATAATTTAAGAAAGTCTTTCGTGAAATTACAGGGAATTTAAATGACCAGAAGGATACGCAGCATTCCCCGTTTATTTACTTCTACGCCATTAAATATAATCCACTGATAGTCTAATTAGGGGCGAGAAGACATCATGTCACTTCATTTCCTGCACATAAAGGCTGTGATGTATTCGACGCGCGTGATCGGATCACCCTTACTGCTCCTGTGCTTCGAGGTCTTAGACACGGAAAGGATTTCCAGCCAGACGGCGATATTAAGGTCTCGCTTTTTAGGTTTGCAGTGGTTACGAAAGAATTTTTTTTTTAACGCAAATGAATACATATATGAAAAATTCATTCTTACAGTTTTAACACTTATAGATCATCGTTTGTATAACTTATGTATTTTTCTGTTGCAATACACAAAACGGATTTTTAAATTTTTGCCCCTGAAATGTCGCATATTTTGTTGCCAAAATAAGCCAAAGAGAAGCAAATTAATTTTTTGCTAGCAAACGGTACATTATTAAAAAAAACGCTCTGGCAAAATTGTGTATCGCGTGACTGTACACAGTCTCAAATATTTTCAAATCTCTTGTTTAAAAGATATTCGAGTTATTTGCAATTGTTTGAAATAAATGAAAGATCATGGCCGGCGCCAACTACCACGCACATCAAATGCGTAGTAATTTGCAGGGGTAGTTATACGTGTGCATATTGTACCAATGTACGAAGAAAACACGTCGGTCATAGACGGAATGTTTATGTTAAGACGTCGTGTTAATTAAAAACACTGTTTCGAAGCTCACAAACATAGCTGAAAACGACTTTTTCAGACTGCCATACTTCAAAATGCACTTGGCGGATACGTGTGAAACTCATACAATCGTGTACTGAACTTTGCTACAGACTTTCCACCAGTCAAATTATATGATCGCCGATTAAAGTACGATAATAAAAAATATTCCACGCTAGTTTAGCGCTTTGCTCGTTGTGGCGATGTGACATTTGATGCGCACTTCATGGTCGCCCTTATAGCTCTGTCGCCTGTTAGCATCTAACGCAACAGCCGCTTAAGGTAGGTGGAGCCCTTAATACGTCTCATTTCAAGGACTTATTTATCACTGAACACACTTTGTAACTGGTAACATTCTGCACTGCTGATATTGTGCAATTAGGATTTTGTCGAGGTTATTACTAGATAATAATTTAAATGGTCGTTGGTTATAAACAATACAGTGTCGGACTACCTTCTCTTTGTTTCAAATGCACGTTATTAGCATGATTCATTGTATATCAAAGTATACTAGCGGTACCAAATGAATAGATGTTACGTAACTACATGTATTATGCAACTACCGTCTTACCTTTTACAAATATGTAAGAGATTAAGTATTACACTTCCGGATTTTGGACGTCAACGAACCATATGAGCGTGTTTATTTTGCGTCGAGTCTGTTTAACGAAGCTTATGAGTTCTTTGCCTTTTTGTTATCAGACACTTTGTTAAACGTCTTTTTATTTGGTATTCAGAGACATCAGAATGCGTGGTGCCCGCAGGATGGTGGGGAGGGGGGATAGTTTTATCTGCCTCAGTTTATTTGTCTTTGTTTATCTTACGTATTATCAGATTGCGTGCCCACTTATAAAAATTGCGCGTTCTTCACTTTCGTAACACACTTTCAAACAGTGACAAATACTTTCCGTTTTTATATTCAATCGTCATGTTTATAATTATTTCCTGCTTAAAATGTGGAATGGCTATTTTGCGCACCCGACAGTTAAACGCGCCATAATGGTATATTCTATTGTTGTTTTATTCTCTTTGATGGGATAGTAAGGCAGTTCTATAACTTGCCTCGTTTCATCACACAATTAATTTAGTCTTGCTGTTTGTAACATCATCGTAATTCTTTGGAGCTGACTAGTGTGTTGACCAACAGAAAGATATTTTTCTCGTGCTCAGGTGGCAGATATAATGTGTGACGCCGTTTTTTCTTTCAACTGAGAAAACCAACACAGCATCACCGAACACGAGCGTAATTCTACAAAAAGAACGTGTTTTGCGCTCTACCCAAAGATACAGTTTAGCCCACCTTCTTTTACAGGAGCCCGCAATAGCTGGAATTCCTTATTGGTAGGGACAGGAACATTTCGCGATTTGAGTGACCTCCATGCTATAATCCATTTTCATATGTATACTAACGTCCCGTCTATTCGTTCGTTCAAATTCTGATGTTCCACTGAGTAGCAGCTAGTGGACAAATGGTCATTGCTTGAGTATGCATAGGAAAGTTGATTCTAACATTCAGGTGGGGCCGCGGTGGCCGAGGGTTTCGGTTCCCGGCGAGGTCGGTCCCCGGATTTTCCCATGTGGGAATAGTGCCGGACGATGCAGTTGGTCCCGTTTCCCTCGCCCTTTCATTCCGGCGCCGCTCCATGTTCACCTCATGCCACCCCTTCACCAGCTGAAGACCTCGATGTTAAGCGCTGACGAAAATCTCTCACTTACTCAAACGTGCAGGTCATTGAATTATCGACATTTTCCTGTCGCTACTTATTGGACATACCAACAGAATGGTGGTTTCCTTAGTTCTAAAAATTGGCGAAGGAATTAGTTTTCCAGCAAGACGGCACATTTCACTCCATTGTTCGCGGATACCTTAAAGCCATTCTCTCTTGTTTATACTTTTCTTTTAGCGATATTAGTTTTTTACACCTAAACGAGAGCAAACATCAAAAATATGTTTGCAATTATGTTTAAAATCGTGTCCTCTATGTTGGCTGATTTTTGTCAAGCCAGTAAATACTGTGATTTTAGTCAATTATGTAAGTAACGAAATTCTGGTTAATTGACTTTTTAGTCGAAATCGTATAACTTCTTGTTTTGAAATAATTAGCTATCACGGCAAAAACCATTTTAAACAAAACTGCTGAACATGTTTTCGATATCTGCTCTCGTTTAAGCTTAAAAAAAATCGCAAAACAGTACAAACAAGAGAGCATGGCCTTAACGAGACGTTGCCACAACGCTGTATTGCTTGCCGGACAGTTGGTAACCATGGTATTTATCAGTAGCCACAAGAAGCCCCAAAAGCCTCTTATTCTAAGTTTGTCGTTATAGGCATCGAAACATTTCGACATCGAGTTGCTTCGATTGTTCTACGTGTACATTTTTCGAAGAAAATATGTACTGTTTTGAGAAATGATATGTTTTCTATTGTTAAAACATATTTACATAATTTATTGGCCTGGCCTACTGTTTAGTACACGTTTATTTGCTGTAACGTTTGTTAATTCATCGTTATGTTTGTGGGAACTCGCATCGATGTAGCTGTTTGTTGGTGATAGAGAAAAATCGAATAGATTTTCTAGCTCGTGAATTTGCGTCTGTGTAAAATTTAGTGTAGCTGGGGACGGCAACTTACGTCAATATATTTAATGTTACTTGTAGTGACGATATTACCACTACGGAAAAGTGTAGTAGTTGAAATAAATGAAAGTATCATTATTTGGTATAGGTTAGTATATGCAAAGTGTATATAGTGTGACTGTGAGGTTAGGGTGCGTGGATTTGGAAGCACAGATATAATTGTTTTGAGTTCAAATATTTCGCGAAGTTTTTTTTTTTAATTTATCATTTTAATTTTATTTCTGCCTACATATCTTATACTTTTGAGAAAAATATTTTTTACTATTATTTGTTTAAGTATGACTGGTGATACTGGACATTTGTTCAGTTACACTGCTGCCTTTGCACTGCAATGTTATGTGTGCGTGTGTGTAGGCCTATGGTTATGTGTGTGGTATTTATGTTAAAACGGTGTTTCGTATTATTTTGAAGGGCTGTTAGTATAAAGTACATAAAGTTGCATTGGTTTATAGAAACATATCGCCAAAACAATTCTCCTCCGGTCATTTAGGCCTAATTAATATTTTTCCACTATTACTGGTGTTGCAAGTGAAGGTAAGGGTTATTAATAAAAACGTTAAAGAGAATAGGATATCATATGCATTAATACAACGAAAAAATAACTTTAAAAGAATCGTGCAATAGCAAAGATTTGAACTCGAAAATTAATTTCAAATCCTGGATACAAACCTCGCACACTATCACAAAGCCATACGTTATAACAAATTAATTTTGAACGTTTTTTATTAAATACCGTACAAAATTAGCATGGAGACGACTACGCACGTATTTGCTACGGACTTCTTGCCGATTCTCTTACGTTTCTTTGTATACATGTACCATTTAGTTATGAAAGCAAGAACACCCATTATTAAAATATGTTCCACATATCGCTCACATTTTACGCTGTTTCGACTGTATTTGCTTCTCTAGACAGCTCTACAGCTGTCGTTACGAAACGAGAGTCGACAACAATAGATGTCATCGAACGTGATGTCACCCACAAACTTTGAACACGAGACTGTGACTAAACGAGAATCGATAGCGACAGCTTTCATCATTATAAATACTTAGAATAAATTCCCTGATCTTACTCATTGCGATTATTTTTCTTTTTCCGTGGGTGTAAGTAAAGGATCAAGTGTTTCTTCAACCATTGCCGGCTAACACTGACGAATTCAAAACGAGATTTACAGACGCCATCCGCACCATAACAGCCGACAAGTTGAGAAAAGTGTGGAACGGGTTCGAGTACCGTGTTGATGTCGTTCGTGCTGCTCGTGGTTGTCACATTGATAATTTGTGAAGACTAAAAAGAAGAAGAAAGAAACTTCAAGGTTTCATGGTCTATTTCACTGACTAACCAACATTGTATTTTATTTTGGTTTTTGTATTCTATACATTACAATTGGGTGTATTCTTTTATGTCTATCTTGTACAAGATAGTGCTGTTCATCAAACTATGAGTTCCCCTTTAGTTAATTATTGTACCATGGAGTCAGACTGACTCCGGAACTGCTTTGCTCTGAGAGACGAGCTGGGGGTGAGCGGTCAAGAGATGGGCTCTGTGTCCACGCAATCCCAGGTTCTGCTCTCTCTTGTTGTGCTCCAATTAAGAACGTTGAAAACGGAGACACCATTATATTATTACAGCAAATTGTAGCCAGTGCATCCAGTTGTGACAAAAATTGTAGATTTTTTCCATTGTTCTCCTTGTAGAAATGCAGTCCTTAGTTGAAAAGTCGAAACGTACGAACATGAATACACATTTTGTACATTTCCTGTACAGTTGAGTTGAAGTATATTGTTCAGTTTTTCGATAAATATTTGATTTCGGGGATTTCCTCTGTGTTGAAGGATTTATCCTATGGCACAAAATGTTAGCTTCACAACTTTGTTTTTCTGATCACCACGATTGAATTATCTAATATGTAGAAATATTACATCCGTGATTTTGGCAACCTTTTGAAACACCAAGCCAACTGTATATCTGAAGTAAAATATGTGTTGCTGGTGGGCGTACGCCCATGTTTGATAATGTCTGGCGAATTATAGTTAATTGTCACCAACACGAATATTATTAGTAGGATATTTCTAGCGTAAATCATTGTTGAAGATTGCAAATGTTCTTTTATCTTACGCATGACTTTCAAGTATTGCCTTGTGCTTCAGTGAAATGTACACATTTGTAGCGTGAAATGATTTAAACAAACTCGCTTTTACTTTTGTGGGTTGTTCCCCCCGAACCTCTGCGAATGCTATTTACCCACCATTTACTCACAACGAAGCCCATCGTAGGATGTTAAAAACTGCTGCTAGCAAGGCCAGACCTATGTGCGAAAATCTTCTTCCTTCGCGCTGCAAATATCCTGCTACCACTGTCCTCTCCCCCTACCACTTAACTCAGTGATGCTCACACATCAGCCGGTTAGCAGTATGTGTGAGTGATCAAAACATCAAATTGTAAGACATCCAGAACGTAAATGCAGCTCATAGGACTGACACCTGTATACGGAGCAGGGGCGGATCCAGCTCTAGGTTTTTTTGTGAAGAGGGGAGGCCATGCCTTAAAGGTAGCTATGTCCACACTTCAAATCAAATAAGGGGGGTCCGGTGGTTCTCCCCGGGAAATATTTAGTTTATAAGGTGAAAATGGTGCTATTTAAGGCGTTTCCTAAATTAAAAACTGATTATAATACTTTAAAATTTGCTATATTTTAAGGATAAACTATACATTAAAGACCAAAAATGGGGGTCTGCCCCCCCCCCCATAAAATAAAAATATAAAATATAATCCCGTGTGGCCACACAAGAATCGATTCTGACAAGTAACATTTTGTATTAGTGCTAAACGTGGTCTCTGGAATATTGTACCCCACGTTCGCTTACTTCTCGGTGTAGCTGAGTAATGGTCGTTGCTGGGGCTGGCTGTTCCATCAAGTGCAAAACATGTTCGACGGACATGGGGTCTGTGTGGAGATCTAGTACACCAGTGTAGCATGTACGTACACGGTTTAGAACACGCTGTTATGCCCGAGTGACATGAGGATGCATCTATCACGCAGAAAGGTTGGTTCATGCAGTGTGCCGATGAAAGTATTTAAGTGGCAGATAACGACGTACTCACTAGGTTCGCTTGAATGAATACCACATAGCCTGTGTGATTGGGACATGTAATTTAGGCACCCCCTCAACCCCTTTCCGGCCAAATTGTGAGTCCAGTATGACGATCGCAAATGTATGATTGGTTTTCCTGCTTACTCGCATGCCTACGAGCGTGATGATGACCATCACTTTATCCAAGAAATGACTCTTATCACCAAACATAACTGCTTTCAATTCGCTTCTCTAACACTATCTTTCCTGACACCATCGGAGACGTTAAAGATGAGGAGATGTTGGGGATAAATGTGCTAGAGGAACATGAGAACTTAAATAGGATTATTATTGTAGATGTGCGTTTACATTTTTTCAGATTTCACGCTGTTTTTGTCGGCCGAAGTGACTCAAACTGTATTTTTGTCTACGCGGTCATCAATGCAGCAAACTTGCACACTTCAAGCCAGTGACAGTTACGTGCACCCATTCTCTCGCGGTGTCCCACTGTTCTCACATATTTGAAGTAGCATAATTGTTTAATTGGAGCGCGCTGCTGTCATTTCAAACCCAGTCTGTGATACAATATCACAGGCAACTACATTGTGTTATCAGATGACCTTCGATAAGACATTTCGTCTGAATGGCTACAGTCAGGTACAGGCGAGTGGAGCGTTGCACTTAATAATAATACCCTCTACATACGAACAGTTTTTGTTATAAAACTAAATCATGTAACAAGAGCAATTTTATTTCATAATTTATTTCCCAAAAAAGGCGTAACCTATTTAAGTATGATGAGCTAAGCAGCTTACGTAGTTTAATTTATGCAGTTAAATAGTTGGAATATGTTTGCATCAAGAGACAATTGAATCCATTTTGTGTGACTAAACACAAATATAGACCCTTATTATTTTGCATGTTATGCGTGATGACTGTTCTCTGCTGATGTGACCATGCGACAGCCACGAACTATGTAAGACGCCAGGGTATGGGCTGGTATGTGCATGGACCCATGTTGGTAGGTTTCCTCTTGACAACCCATACTATAATGATATCCACTGACCAGCGAACGGTCTTATACCCTGCATCCATTCATAGCCATATTAACGCGAATTTCACCAAAATATACAAAGCAGGCATACACATTGAGTTCTTTGCTGTGAATTTATTGCTCATAACATAGTGAATGACTGCGTGTAGATATTTCCACAATGTCAGCATTACATTCAGACTGAAAATACATAAATTCATTCAACAATCATAAACTATAACACTCGCCTAATGAAACGCAAAATGAAAACAATACGTATATTACTGTAAAAATTTTATGCACTGTATTTTTTTTGTAAATATGACAGGGCATTTCTTTGTAGTGCTACAAAATTTTGTAGATGTACGTAATTTTTCTTGTCAAATTATTTGTTGATTAAATTACAAGGATTAAGGAAAATTTGTAGTCTACCAAAATCATAAGTTCGCCGGAAATTACAAAGTTGTATAAAAATCACATTTTCTGGACAGTTTTTTTCTGAAATAAATTAGTTATCACATTGATTGTATAGGGGCTTACTTCAAAATAAAAAAAGTTATTTCACTGAACTGTACATTGCACATACACATGTAAAAAAACACCAACTAGCATAAAATTCGAAGTGATCTAGAGGTTAACGATACCATTACTGTGCTGGTATATACTTTACACATAAAATTAAAAGAGAACGTCTAGAAAGAATAAATTAACGAAACGGTATTTGCGTGCATTGCTTCTTGAAAGCAGCACATTGCTTAAACGAGAAAACTGTCAATGTGAAAGAATCGAGAACCTCTATAACAAATAGGAAGTACTTGAAGTTTCCGTGCCTACAAAGGTTTCTGAGTGAACTTGTTGAGAATTGTTCTTGCATGCAAGGGTGGCGTAGGCGCGAGCCATTTGTGTAGTAACAGAGGTTAACAGTAGATAGGTTATGTCGGTCCGAGCGCAAGAGCTTCGGTGCCTCGGTGCCGCGACCGCCATCTTGGATGACGTCACCCGGCCGCCATCTTGTTTTCGGCGGCCATCTTGGATTATGTCATGTCCGCCATCTTGGATTACGTCACCGGCCGCCATTTTGTATTATGCCACTTTCAAAATTTTCCAAAATTTCCCAAAATTAAAAAATTTATAAAAATAATTTTTTAAACCATCCGCCATCTTGGATTTTCATTTTCTCCTGCTCTCTCATTCCACTCCTAATTTTTCCTGCTCCCTCTTTCCAATCCTAATTTTTTATGCTCTCTCATTCATCAGCTCCCCATATACATACAAGCCCCATCTCTAATTCCTCCTGCTATCTCATTCCACTCATACTTTCCTTCTGCTCTCTCATTCATCAGCTCCCCACTACAAGTCTCATTTCTCATTCCTCCTCCTACCATTCTCCTCCCCCCCTTCACACCCCCCAACCCGACCTCTTGTTTCCCATTGTACATCACCTTGGTAGCTGTTCTCGTAGTCGGCAGCCATCTTTGTTTCTTATTTACTCACTTGATTCTATTCCACCCATATACATATGTGTTTAAGGGCGACATGTAATGTACCATAGGCAGGACTCTCGCCTCTATCACCAATATTATTATTTTTTTAAATATTAACCTAGAGCAGGCAAAATACACAAGTCTTGACAAGTATTATATATCACCACCATCAATTATATTCATTTCATTTTTAAAACATTTTATAGTAATGTAATTGTGTTCTATGTATTCACTGATTAAGTGTACAAGGACTGTTGCATCTGATGCTCTTTAAGAAAAAGTTATGACAGGCGAATAATGTATCTCAAGACACGCACTGTAAGTTTTAAAAATCTAATTTATTTAAAATCTTAAAAAAACTATATACGCTATACACTATATACACAGCACACTATTATTCTTGAGACGACTAGGCAGGTCCTCGCCCCGCCAATGTCTGGAGGAGAAGAGTTTAGTCCTGGAAGCGAGTGGTGGCGGTGTAGAGGATCTCCGCCATAACATGCTGAGCCTGTAGCTGGTGCTGCAGCTCCAGGATTTCTTCATGCTGGCCCCGAACCTGGGCTCACAGCACACAGGGCTCTCGCCGCACTTCCTCCCCAGCATCCTCATCTTCCTCCTGCTCTTCCTGTTCACTATCGCTGTACACTTCGTCCAGGTCCTTGGTTCACACACGATGGATGAGCTCATTGTTGAACACAGATTGTACTCACTGCCTTCATTCTCAAGGGGTATAACCTCGACCTTGGAGACACCCATCACGGTAGCCCTGTAGTGTTGTCCTCTTCATCGCTCCACAGCAATGGTAGAGATGGATGCACTGGTGTAGCCGATCTACGAAGTGACGACCTGCTTCTGTCGCACCCAATAAGAATGAGTGGTGGTGCTGGAGTATATGCCTCCTTATAAGTTGAATTATATCATCAAATGCTGCGGCGTCTTCCTCTTGCAAGACACGAAACACTTCCTGCTAACTCGACAAGACAATATGAACTGGTAGAAGTGTAAACACCCGCTAGCCTCCCTGCACGCATCCTCTCTTCGCACGCCGGACAGGTCTCTACGAGCGCGGAGCATGACTCAACCAGGTCTGCGGCCGCACACGGGACAGTCCAGCGCCTCGCGAGGTAGAGATGACGAAACTGCTCGCCTTACCCCCGACTAGATCATCGCCTCGAGTTCCAACACGCTCAGAGTACATGTGAGCAATCATCACAGACTGCCTTCCAGGCACCCTAGTAGCAGTTTTATACCATTACCAGTAAAAGAACTTTTGCTTTTAAATAATAACACAGAAATTTAGTATTAAGCAATTATATTTATTTATTCCTTCATACATAATTCACTTTATTTATACATAATGTCTGACTGGTGAATCCAACTGTCGTGGCTTGCATCGAACCCCAGCCATCGCACAAGAAATTTATTTCCTTTCTTCTTCAATACCTTCTCGGCCAAATACATGTTTGGATACTTGGGAACTTGACTTTCTTTGCAGTAGAAGACTCCTCGAATAACCTTGCCTTCCACATCTTCTAGGTAGTAGGTCCTTGGTTCGTAGTGACGAATCTTGACCACTTTAAATATTTCAGTGCTCCAGTTTGGTGTGTAGCCTTTAGTAAATGTTCCCTTCACTCGCGATATCCTTACATAGTCTCCAACATTTTCTTTAGGTTTGTGCAGGTCCAGTTTCTTCTCATTTATATAAACAGTGTTCAGTAAAGAGTTGTCCTTGACATCCGCAGGCTTCATGTTCGTGGTCCTATGTACTTTATGATTATATATTGACACAAGCTTGGGTAATATATCCATCCACTTACAGCTTCCTTGTGCTGAAAAATTTTCTACATTTCATTCTTCAAAGTACGTTTAAAAGGTTCCACGATACTAGCCTTAAGATCACTAGTTATTTTATGTTTAAACATCGTGGCTCGGAAATTAAAATTGTAGAATTCTTTGCAGAGGTCAGTATGTAAATTCTTGCTCAGACCTCTATCTTGCGAAACAATGTTAATCGTATTTGTTATATCCCCACCACTCTTAATTTTTACAGGCACTGCCCACGCATATTTACTGTAGCAGTCAAGAGCTGCCAGAAGGTACTTGTAAACTTTATTCTTGCTAAGCATTAGGAATCATTTCAACCGAGTCTGCTTGATACAAGTCCTTCAAAGCAAACATCCACACTATACTTCGAGACCAGTTTCACCCTATAGGCTTGTGAAGCTCCCCAGCAATGTTTTGACGACTCATTCTATGTATCCATCTTCACGCAATTCTTCAATATTGCTAGATATGTCATTTGTATGTGAATTATTTCCAGTCTGCTGAGAGGCAACTAGTATACGGCTGTCTACAATTTCGTTAACATCATTCCAGTAAACATATTCTGGAAGTCTCCCATCTTCTGTAGATCGAGACCAGAACCTATGTATGACCAACACATCTGTGCATTCTCATCACACTCCGCTTGTTCCGCAATCTGCTCTACACTCAACTATGCATTCTCCTCACGCTCCTCAAACAACTATGCATATTCCACATGCTCCTCAATCAGCTCCTCACACAACTATACATGCTCCTCAAACAAATATGCATATTCCACATGCTTTGCAGTTAGCTCCTCATGCTCCTCAATCAGCTCCTCACACAACTGTATGTCCTTCTCACACAACTATGCATTCTCCTCACATGCCTCAACTCCCATTTACTTATGCTGAGCATGGCTCCACACATGCTCCTCATGCTCCTCTCATGACTCCTCATGCTCCTCACATATCTCCTCATGCTCCTCCTCACATCTCCATATCCTCCACACATAGTTCAATCCTCTCTGCATACCTCACACCATCCATCCACAAATTCTGTGTGCCCCGACCTCCTTGAGGGCCACCATATTTCCACACACATCAGACTTTTACAATGACTTATAGCTTTCATACCTTGTGTAGCAGGATTTATATTATTTTTATATAAGCTCTACTAAGGTATTCTTTGCTTCCGCTTATTTTATATAAACTTTCAAGTCACAGGACCCGAATTGAACTAACCATTTCCAGCCTACCATTACCTGAGACAAACCATCACAGCATGACTTAATTTAACACGATGTAATCCACCCCCCACACCATGTTAAGCACTTAACATACCGTAGGAAGTTAATTATCAATGTTCCCATCTTTCTACATTAAATTTCACTACACCAGCACTATATTTTAATTTCTAATAGTAAATTTTAATTCATTTACACACATGCATTATCAAACCATCATTCCAATCAGCTATCATTATATTTCAGAAGCTCCTCATAACACAACTCAACCCCCAGATCAGTTTCACCTTAACATGCCTTTACATGCCTCACAAACCATCAGCGATCCTGATAACAACTACGATTTATGAACATTCAGACATCTTCCACAACCATAATTCAAGTATACACCAACCTAAATCTAGCAGTCATATATATCAAACCTTCAGTATCACAAAACATACCAACCAACCCATCTATTGTACTTTCATTACCGAAATCTTACCAGTCAGTTCAAGGAGGTAAGATACCATTCAATATCCACAAGAGCATGGCAGCAGACAATTTCTACAGCTATAGTCTACATAAAGAGACAAACTTAATTGCCATCTAACAACTGAGTTAACTGATCCCTACCAATGAAACAACTATATAATATAAACCACAATTTTATTCATCACATCAGTACTCCTAGTATAAGGCTACATACCACCCATTATATATACCTTAAGAACACAACGACAAAGAGTAAAAGCAAATCCAAAAAAAAATAAAACCAAACTACATACATATCACCCATCACCAAAACAAAACTTACATACACTAATGAAACCCCTCAGGCATTTCATATCTCATACAAAAATTCCCTCATGAAGCACAAGCCACACATAAAAAAATTTATCATTTCAAAACCGAACACCATTATAATCAAAAGAAACTCATTAACCACAAAATGAACTACAGACACAAACACTCAAAATACAAGCAATGTAAAACCTGTATAAGAACTTCTCCCTACGCATCGCACATAGCACCGCAGGGCCTAAGGCACCGCACATATCACTTCAGAAACCGCACATATCACCACATATAGCACCACAGTCACCACACATAGCACTGCAAGTTGGTGGTAATAAACATATCGAAAAGCAAGAAGTTAGTTTACCCATACATATTACTACCGAAGATGAAGTCACCTCTCACGAATCAAGACATGGTCCCCTCCACACATAAAAATGCATGCATTTCCACAGGCACCACTATTTGTACTGCAGACACAATCATCATCATCTTCCCATCCATATCTTCCAACTACCAGAAGCACATACACTGAAGGCATTGGAAATGTCCCTCACCCTATAGAAAAAACTCTACACCCCTTTAAACATATCACCATATGTACACAACTCCGAACATAGCTACACATCAGCCCTACAACTGCATACACATCTGTCTTCAGTTTAAAAATGCTCACACTTCAACACATGTTAACCCTTCCTCAGAGGCTACCCATGAGAAGCACATTTAGATGTGAATTATAAATAGTAGCGGTGAAACCAACAATTGACAAGCTGAGGCTCCAACCATGATGCTATAATATAGCTCGCTGGACACGACTTCTCTCATGTTGACCCTTTAATAGAATGAAGGGTATATACCTTTGCTGTGTCGAGGATCCTCCATGTATCCAAACGGGGACCAATCCCTCTCTTGATGCTGGAGCCATTCTGAGATTAGACATGATGAACTAGCAATCTCCTCCTCATCGCCGCCATCATCCTCTCTCTCACCTTATCCATCAGGGAAGGCAGCCTTCTCGTCATCGTCGGCCTCCTCTCTTTCACCACAGACACTAAAGGTGCCACGACGATCACAGGATGCTCTATTGTTGGCTTTTTTTGTAGGGAGTCCTGGAGAAGAGAGCAGGTTACTTAGCTGACTCAATAAATCCAAACATCATTACCTCATACTCATCTTCACAGGTGTGCTGATGTAGACGAATCAGCAGTGGTGGTGGTAGTAGTAGTAGTGATGAGACTGTTGTTTCTTGGGAAGTCCTTGCAATGACAGTATTGTACAGTTCGTCGAGCATTTCTTCGAAGCTGCTGTCCCACACACATGTATTACACTCAACCTCCTACTGCAAACCGAAGCCCCAAGAGCCCAGGAGTGACTACTCCTTGCTAGTCTCCCAATATGCATCCCCTACTCTCCAACCAGTGTGTTGCAAGCCCATCCTCCTCCCTTCAAGTGTTCGTAATTCTATGTCAGCACCTCAGGACCGACCACAGGTGCCATCAAGTCATCCTAGTGACACACAGGCCTTCACGTGCGAGCGAGCCACTACCTGGTGGGTAGGGGTGAGCATGTTCTCAAGGGTCGCACCGAAGTGCGAGAGTTGCCCATCTTCGAGCTTAATGTCCCAGCTCATCAGACACCAGGGGCAGTCAAGCAACCTGCAGGCACGATGACGTATATAGTTACATGCCCTAACATGTTCAAATTTAGTGTGCACAGTCATCACAGACCTAGCATTCCCAGTAAAAGACCATTTCTTATTAATAATTGTAATACAATTCAGTTAAAAATATATTTATTAATTCCTTTATACATATGAAAGAGTACTATACATTAATGAATTGTAATGATCTATTTGCAAATCCATCTTTTATGTCTTACATCGAACCCAAGCCAACATACTAATACTTTATTTCCTTTACTCTTCAAAACTTTCTCGACTGAATATGTGTTTGGATACTTGGTAACTTGAATTTCTTCACTGCAGAAACCTCCTTGAATACCTTTGCCTTCCATGCCATCAATGTAGTAAGCCCTAGGTCTGTACTGACGAAACTTGACCCCTTTAA